>VLTN01000080.1:0-133765 GCA_008330645.1 Cafeteria roenbergensis
CGGCCGCCGGACCCGCTGTAGCCCGTGTTGCCCGACGTCGTGCCGGCAACCCCCCCTCCACCGTCCGCCGACAGCGTGCCCGACCCCGACAGACGCGAGGCCACCACCAGCATCGACCCGCCCGCGCCCCCGCCCCCGCCCCCGCCCCCGCCCCTGGAGTCTGCCTGACCGCCTGCCGCGCCTGCCACCGACACCGTGCCGTCGATGACCACCTCGCTGTCGTGGGTGTGGTTGCACAGGATGAGCAGCGACCCGCCGCCCGTGCCGCCGTTGGAGTTGGAGGCGTACTGGATGCCGCCCGCGCCGACCAGCACGGGCCACTCGTAGTCGCCGCAGGCCTTGCCTGCGGGCCCGCCGCCGTGGAAGCCGCCCTCGTACGTGCCGCCGGCGTGGCACGACTCGTGCCGCTTGTCGGACGTGTAGCCCTTGCCGTCGCCCGTCACGGTGGCCGACGCCGACACGCGCAGCGAGTCGCGCGCCTGCAGACGGAACTGACTCGTCTGGCCGGCCGGCAGCGACATGGTCGCCGAGTCGTCCACCCACAGCTCCGCGGCGCCGATGGCCGTCACGCCCTCGGTCAGGTCCAGCCTGGCGTCGCCCACCATGCGCAGGCGCGCCATGCCGTACCGACCCCGAGCGTCGCCCGACGACCGGACATCGCCCCGAGACGCGCACGCCGGCACCAGGCCCTCCTCGCACGCCCACGGCGCCCAGGCGTGTCCGGCCGCGCCCAGCGACGTGTCGTTCACCCACACGCCGCCCGTCTGGGACAGCGTCGTCACCGACCGCGGTCCAGGAGCAGGCTGTGCAGGCCCACCACCTCGCCGTCCACCGTCAGCGACGCGCCTCGCACGACCACGGTGGGCGGCACCACGACCCGCCCGTGCTCGTGCACCCTGATGGACGCCACGGACACCTCCAGCGGCCTCATCACGGTGGAGCGCGTCTGCGTGGTCAGGCCGCCGCCGTCCACGTCGTTGGGCTGCACGTGCGAGAGCAGGTGGCCCGTCTGCACGACGCCGTCCGCGAGCCCGGCGATGGTGACCGTGGTGCCGCCACGGACGTGGACCGTGGGCAGGCCCGCGCCGGGCGTGGTGGTGATGTTGCCGAGCGTGAGCAGCGCGCGGGCGTCGGGCATGCTGACGGCGTGGAACGAGTCCAGGGGCGACAGGGAGAAGGGATGCCCTGGCCCAGGTGGAGCTGGTCGATCTCGAAGCGCGTGCGCCGGGCGCGGGTGGCCAGGATCTGGCCGTGGTAGCTGCGCGGGGTGGCGAGATCGCCGTTGTCCACCTCGAGCCGCCGGATGGCGCATCCGTGCCGGTTCGTCTCCGGGTCGGCGTCGGCGCGGGAGCCGGGGAGGTCGCACCAGAACACCGTGCCCGGCGGACCGATGCGCGTGGGCGAGACCGACGACGGCTGGCCGGCCCGAGCCCGGACCGTGCCGGCGAAGGCGGCGCGGCGCGTCTGGGTGATGTGGAGCGCGATGCGGCCGCCGGACCCGCTGTAGCTCGTGTAGCCCGACGTCGTGCCGGCCCCACTCCCTCCGCCGTCCGCCGACAGCGTGCCCGACCCCGACAGACGCGAGGCCACCACCAGCATCGACCCGCCCGCGCCCCCGCCCCCGCCGTAGGAGGCTGCCTGACTGCCTGCCGCGCCTGCCACCGACACCGTGCCGTCGATGACCACCTCGCTGTCGTGGGTGTGGTTGCACAGGATGAGCAGCGACCCGCCGCCCGTGCCGCCGTTGGAGTAGGAGGAGTACTGGATGCCGCCCGCGCCGACCAGCACGGGCCACTCGTAGTCGCCGCAGGCCTTGCCTGCGGGCCCGCCGCCGTGGAAGCCGCCCTCGTACGTGCCGCCGGCGTGGCACGACTCGTGCCGCTTGTCGGACGTGTAGCCCTTGCCGTCGCCCGTCACGGTGGCCGACGCCGACACGCGCAGCGAGTCGCGCGCCTGCAGACGGAACTGACTCGTCTGGCCGGCCGGCAGCGACATGGTCGCCGAGTCGTCCACCCACAGCTCCGCGGCGCCGATGGCCGTCACGCCCTCGGTCAGGTCCAGCCTGGCGTCGCCCACCATGCGCAGGCGCGCCATGCCGTACCGACCCCGAGCGTCGCCCGACGACCGGACATCGCCCCGAGACGCGCACGCCGGCACCAGGCCCTCCTCGCACGCCCACGGCGCCCAGGCGTGTCCGGCCGCGCCCAGCGACGTGTCGTTCACCCACACGCCGCCCGTCTGGGACAGCGTCGTCACCCGACCCGCGGTCCAGGAGCAGGCTGTGCAGGCCCACCACCTCGCCGTCCACCGTCAGCGACGCGCCTCGCACGACCCACGGTGGGCGGCACCACGACCCGCCCGTGCTCGTGCACCCTGATGGACGCCACGGACACCTCCAGCGGCCTCATCACGGTGGGGCGCGTCTGCGTGGTCAGGCCGCCGCCGTCCACGTCGTTGGGCTGCACGTGCGAGAGCAGGTGGCCCGTCTGCACGACGCCGTCCGCGAGCCCGGCGATGGTGACCGTGGTGCCGCCACGGACGTGGACCGTGGGCAGGCCCGCGCCGGGCGTGGTGGTGATGTTGCCGAGCGTGAGCAGCGCGCGGGCGTCGGGCATGCTGACGGCGTGGAACGAGCCCAGGGGCGACAGGGAGAAGGGGATGCCCTGGCCCAGGTGGAGCTGGTCGATCTCGAACCGCGTGCGGCCGGGCGCGGTGGCCAGGATCTGGCCGTGGTAGCCGCTCGGGGTGACGAGATCGCCGTTGTCCACCTCGAGCCGCCGGGTGGCGCACCCGTGCCGGTTCGTCTCCGGGTCGGCGTCGGCGCGGGAGCCGGCGAGGTCGCACCAGAACACCGTGCCCGGCGGACCGATGCGCGTGGGCGAGACCGGCGACGGCTGGCCGGCCCGAGCCCGGACCGTGCCGGCGAAGGCGGCGCGGCGCGTCTGGGTGATGTGGAGCGCGATGCGGCCGCCGGACCCGCTGTAGCTCGTGTAGCCCGACGTCGTGCCGGCCCCACTCCCTCCGCCGTCCGCCGACAGCGTGCCCGACCCCGACAGACGCGAGGCCACCACCAGCATCGACCCGCCCGCGCCCCCGCCCCCGCCGTAGGAGGCTGCCTGACTGCCTGCCGCGCCTGCCACCGACACCGTGCCGTCGATGACCACCTCGCTGTCGTGGGTGTGGTTGCACAAGATGAGCAGCGACCCGCCGCCCGTGCCGCCGTTGGAGTAGGAGGCGTACTGGATGCCGCCCGCGCCGACCAGCACGGGCCACTCGTAGTCGCCGCAGGCCTTGCCTGCGGGCCCGCCGCCGTGGAAGCCGCCCTCGTACGAGCCGCCGGCGTGGCACGACTCGTGCCGCTTGTCGGACTCGTATCCATTCCCTTCGAGACTGACCTTCCCTAAGGCAGTCACGACCACAGATTGCGACTCGAGCGTCAAGTGGCCGGCTTTTCCGGAGCCTCGAATGCTCCCGGCGATGCGCATCTCTTCCGTGGCCCAAAGCTTGGACGGTAGGGACAGGGTGAGTGTTGCGCCCTCATTCACCTGCAGCCTGGAGAGCCTGTATGATCCAGGCGCCACGGTGCAGTCTGCGCTGACGATGGCGGACGAACCGTCTGCGAAACTCGGGCACGGGTCTGCCGGCGGCGCAGCAGCTTCGGATGGCACCCCCCCCGCCAATGCAGCAAGGGCCAAGGCCCACCGGAGCATTTGGGGCCGCGGTGCTGCCGCGCTCGCGCAAGTGGGCGGCCGTGTGAGGCCTTGCGCGAGGATCTGCCGGCACGAAACCTTCAATTTGTACGAACAGCTGACTCCGCAGCTGCGACCGCTTGCGAACCAGCTCGTGCGCGCCCAGGCTCGTGCCGCAGCTTCTAGCAACCACACGACCCTTGGTTGGTTCCGGACCTGCAGACTAGGCCTCTATTGCGCGCTCTGGGTCAGAGCTGCGGTGGGCGCGTGCCCTTCGGTTGGAGGGACTGTGTGCATGTGCCGGGCTCCATGTGGCAGACATAGCGCCCACCGCCTTGCCCAGCTGCTGCAAGATCCACCATGGGGCACCATGGTCACCGCCCAGCCAGCTTGTGACGCTTGCGCTGCTTGCAGGGTCCTGCGCACCCAGTCGCCGGGGGCATCGGTCCGGCGGTCAGTGCGTGCGCTCCAGCGACGCCCGTGGAGCGCCCGAACCAAGGGTCTGGACTCCTTGACGCGTGTGGTGACATGGATGCCTCGACCCTCGGCTGTTTGTTCCAACGATGCCGTCGGCGGCAAGGCAGCCAAGGGCAGCTGCAGCCGGGGCACGCTCCGCAGAGCTCGACTTCATCGCCGGCAAGCTTCACTGCCAATGTCATGGAGGGCATCCGAGGGCACTGGGCAGGCGGATTCCGTGCCCGCCAAGGATTGCTCTCCACAGGGGATGTTCGGCTTTCTGGCAAAGCCCTGACGGACGACAAGGCCGTGGCGTTGGCGAGCCGCGAGGCAGCATCAGCCGCATCCTCCGCGGCAGAATCGCCCTCGCCTCCAGCCCTGAGCACAGACGTGTCTGTGGACATCGGGCTTAACCACCTCGGGCCGGCCGGCGCGCGTGCCATCCTCGACTGCGTCCTGCTCCTCAATGGGCGGGGCGCTGCTTCAGCTCGATTGCGCTCGCTGCGGCTGGACGCGTGCGAGCTGGGCCGTGACCAGCCGCACGTGCAGTGCGGCCTCGCTCATGTTCTCTCTGCGCGAGGAGTCATGGGCGCCAGCCTTTCCCCCCCCGGTGGGTTCCCAGCAGCGTCACATCTTCTTTCGCTCAGCCTGGCCCAAACCGGCATCGACGAGGCTTCAGCGGATGCAGTTGGCCAGCTGCTGGCCAGCGCATGTGGCCACAGCCTGCGCAAGCTGTCGCTTGACCGCTGTGCCCTCGGCCCGCGCGGCTGCGTCGGGCTGGCGCGGGCTCTTGCAGGGCTCGCCCCGGACGGCGCGGCCGATGCCTCCCTCGCCACAGCCGTCGCGCTGCGGTCGCTCACTCTGAGCAGCGCGGGGCTGGAAGGTCCAGCTGCTGTCGGCGAGGTCGCCGCTGCCTTGTGTTGGCGCGGGCCGCCGCGTCACAGGAGCCGGCCGAGCGGCGACTCGGCCTTGCACCCGCCCGCCGGCGCAACCGCTGGCGCAACCGCTGGCGCAACCGCTGGCGCAACCGCTGGCGACGCGGCCAACCTGCGTGTCGACGCCGGTGCCGCTGCCGCTCCTGGGTACAGCGACCCTCATGGCAAGCCGCGCGGCCAGCGGGCGAGGCCTGATGCCGCTGGCCAAGGTGCGCCTCATGGCCCGTCGACCCAGCAGCCGGCGCTCTGCTGAACTGAGCCCGCTCCGTGTGCAGAGCAAGCATGCGGGAGGCGGGCACTCATTCCGACCAACGGAATCCCGAGAACGGGCCCCGCGTGCCAGCGCGGGGCCAGGTTCCTCTTCTTTCGTTTTTTTTTTTTTTTTTCCTTCTTCCCGCTCTCCCCTCAGCTCCGCTCCGGCCGAGAGGCAAGGAAGACAGGAATGGAGCCCCACCCCTCTTTCAGCGGGGTCAGGCACCGGAAGCCCCCGACCCGGAGCCCGACGCTCTGGGAACGGGATTGGGGATGATCCCAGATGGCTGACACGCCGGGTCGGCACCGAAAAGCACCCCGAGCAGGGCCCTGACCGCAATGACCCGTGCGGGTGGCCAAGGGCCGACAGTCCACGTTCGAACGCAAGGGACTTTGATATTGGTTTCGCGGGATCGGGGCGCATGGCACGGCCCTCCCAGGCTCGAGCTCGAGTACCAGGGGCACACGCAGGCACGCGGCCCAAGTCGAGGCCGGGGATGGTTGACGGCTACCGGGATGCGCCGGCGGCTATGGCGAGCGCAGCCAGGACAGCGCGCAGCGGCAGAGCCCCAAGCCGCGGCTGGAGAAGCAGCAGAACCTGCTGCAGACCCCATCGACCGCCTTATCGCGGGACGGGTCCTTCCACCCTCGAGGCGCGGCCAAGCTCCCTCCCCCAGACCTCGCGGCTTAGCAGCCAGCTTGGCGAACGCGACGGCGCCCCTGGCCGAACGAGCCATTAGGCCGATTTCGGTGGCCTTGACACCAAGAGTCTCGTCCGTCGTGCGCAGGCGCAGACGGCGGGGTTCTTGGGCGTGGAGGAATTCGCACGCCTCGAGGTCCAGACGCGCCGGACGGGCTCTCGACGGCGCCTAGATCGGGGCCGGGGAAACCCGACCCCGAATATACTCACCGCGCCGTCGGGTCGTCGATACACACGGGAGTCAGGCAACGAGCTGCGCGCGCCCCGCAGCCAGTTCCGGCCGCGCTACCCATCGATATGGATGACACCGGCAGGCCCGCGCTCGGCGGCCCGCGACCGGCCCAGCTACAGGGGCAAGACCGGAACGAGGTCCAGGAGAAGCCGACCGAACCACACAAGCCAGCCGCAGCTGCGGCGGTCGACATCCAGAGGGGAGCGCTCTTCAACCTGGGAACCCCGGAGGCGCGACAGCGTGGTACGGTCACCCACCCGTGTTGTATGGCGGAGAAGGCCATCCTGCACATCGAGTCGGAGATGGAGATCACACCGTTGGTACGGTCGACGGAAGACCAGGTCCGAACAATCTTCAAAGCGGACACCCCCGCCGCCGGCTAATTGCAATTTCGCCGGCAGGCGCCCAGTCAACGGAGCGGGGAAGACTGGGACGAGGCTCACCGGAATCCTGCCGAGCTCGGCTATCCACGCACGGCAGTCATGGGGCGACGGCCGGCCTACAGGTGGGAGCGCTCGTCGGCCCGGGCATCCTTGAGACGTCACCGCGCGGCACAACTGCCACCCCTATCGGTTGACGACAGGGCTCGGGCCGGCAACCAGCGCGCTCATTCCGCGCACGCCACGAGCCACCTTGCGTTCCCGCGGGGCAGAGGTCATCGCTCGGGGCCAGAATAGTGGCGCCGACCCGCGGCCGGACCCCGCTGAAAAGCATCAGCGACGACGCAATACGGCTGCGCTCACGCCCCACTGGACGTGGTAGGCGAGGTCGACGAACGAGACAGCCGGCCTCAGCGCGCCGTGGACTCCCTGCCCCAAAGCCGGCCCTCTCAGGCAGGGAGGGCGCCCGACGGGTCGGTAGCGGCGGCCCTCACGACGCACATCCCGGGACTCGGAAATCCCCCTCCCCCCCCCAACCGGCGTGGCATCGCGCAGTCAAGGCGGCATTTGTTCAGGGTACCTGAGACCAGCGAGCCTGGGCGGCCGGATCGGGAGGCTCCAGGGCAGCGGAGGCTCTCAGGAACGATAGCAGCGGCGCAGCACCACCGCACCGCAGTGGGGCACTCACCAGGCTCATAGTCGACGCCTGGCGGCGCATGGGATACAGATCAAATGGGCGGAACTCAAGAGATCAGCCCGCAGATCCGAGCACCAGGGCCTTGAGCCAGGTGCTGCCCGCCCGCCCCTCCCTGGGCGGAAGGGACGCCTGGCGCGACACCTGAGCCAAGTTCTGCGGCGCATCTCCGCAAGCGAAGGGGAGTGGCGGCCGCTAAGCGGGAAGCTCCGCAACTTGGCGTCGGCCCTCGGGCCGGACATGGGGTCGACAATACACGGGGTGGAGCCTGCCCCTGTACGCGGGCACAGCAGCCATCGCGGGGTAGCAGCGGCGATGAAGACGCACCTCGGATGCTCCCTTGCTGCCATCAGCCGCCCGCCGGGAAGCCGCACTCTCTTGGCGCTCGACCCGACGCCCCGAGTCCCGCCGCAATCACAGGCGCATCCGACAGCGGTGCAGCCGCGGCCGCTTGATCGCCGGGCACTGGATGGGGACTACAGATGCCGCATCGGAACCCGGGTCGAGGTCATGGCCAGTCGGCGACAGCAGGCGCGGACCGAAGCGGGGACGCCGCCCCGGAACGGCAAGGGCAACCGCCGGCGTCAGGGTTCGGGTGACCCGCATGCAAGCCTGAACAGCCGTCGTGTGGCTCCCCCCCCGGAAAGGGCCAGCCACGCTGACTACCGTCACGAACCCTGGCGCTGCCCAACGCTCCGTATCCGCCCGGCCGCAGGCTCTCACAACCACCCGCGGGACCCACGCGTGGCACATGCCGACGGCAACCACCCAGGTCAATCGGGACAGCGGCTCAAGGCCCCGTCGCGCGCTGGCAGCCAGAGTACAACGGCCCATCCCCAGAACACGCGACGCCACTCGGCAGTTCGACGGACTCCACAGCCCGGACATCGGAACGACAGCCACGGAGGACCCGCCAAACGACACCAATTGAGTTCAATTAAGGCACGACCGGCGCACCGAGCTGGGCACGTCAACCCGTTCTCACTGCGGCGACCTGGCGGGAGAGGTGGAAGCGCAACCGGTCGGGGCCCGGGAAGGTCGCGAGGAACCTGCACAGCAGGACCCGCGAACCGACCACGGACAGGGGTGTCAGTCACGGCGCGCTGCGAAACGCAGCCGCCACTGACCCCTCCCCGGCGGGCAGCGAGTCCCCTCGATCGCCAAAAGCCAGGTTACGCGGGAGCACACTTGGTGACGCGTTCAGCATCGACACCCCGCGACACAACATCGCCGGCCACAACCCTGGCCGACGAAAGCACTACGAGCTCTGCGCCTCTGGGCGAAGGAGGTGGTCCCCCCTGGCGCTGCCAAACTTGGCATGCGTCGTTCTGAGCGGGTCCACGCTCTGCCCAGATTCGCTCCGCGCGCTGGCGTGCGGTTTCGGGCGAATGGGCGTGCTGCCCGGACTCACTCTCCACCTTGATTCATGCGTGATTGGCCCCTCAGGCGCGGAGGCACTGGCAGGAGCTCTGACAGGCAGCCTGAGCGCGTGCATCGATGGCCTTTACCTGCAGTGTAACCCACTCGGTCAGAGTGGTCTGGTGGCCCTGGCCCCTGGGGCCAGGGACTCACCTCTGCCAGAATCAACCTTGTGCCCTCTGTTTGAATTTGCTCCCAACCGTTCACCGTTCAAGCGATCAACCGGCGTGTGCCTTCCCCAGCAGGCCGCGCCCGCGTGCCCCACAGCGCTTAGTACTATGGAAGCTAATTTGCATGCTGCCCATGGCATCGAGAACCTCGGCGAAATCCGCTGTGACTTGCAATGGGGCGCCGTTGACTTGGTGTCACTGACTCCCGGTCACGGTGCCCAGCTCGAGGCCTTGAAGCGGTTTGTCACCGTCTGTATGTTGGAAGAAGACGCCCCGGGTGACCCAGACCCAATCTGGACGCAATCATTTGATGCGCAGCGCAAGCAGGCGCTATTCCAAGCCATTGTCAGCCCCGAGGTGCGTGCCGACGCCACCAGAGTCGCCAAGCAGCGCGTCCGCCAGCAAAGCCTAGCTGCCTACAAAACTTGGCGCAAGGTGGGTGTTTTGTCGCGGCTCAACGAACTGTGGCCGACCCTTGTGGCCGACTTGCTTGGCATGAGCCTGGACGCATTTGAAATGCTGCATGCAATGTCCCGCGCTCGGCTGGAGCCGAAGAGGACAGCCAACAAGTTCGCCCTCTCTGCAAAGGAGTGGCTGGCTATTGGGCTGGTGTTTGCGCGCAACGGTGAGTTCCCAGGGTGTCGCGCGTCTGCCGAGCCGGGGGAGCGAGTCCGATTGGCGACGCGAGGCTCTGCTCCGTGCGCTCGCCGCTGTCGCAGGTGGGCGGCCGTCAATACTGGCTGCCGGCGTGGGTTTGTGCGAGAAAACAGTGCGTCGTTTTTTTGACGAAGTCAGTGCCGCGCTGGTTCCCAACAGAGGCGGAGTCATTTCTTTCGACCTCACAAGGTAATCGAACTTGACGTGGGCGGAGGAGGCAGCTGCAGGATTCTCACACATCACCGGGGACCTAAGCGTGCAGGGGGCAATTGACGGACACCGCGCGTTGTGCAAGGCGCCAGCTGCCATGACGCAGCGACCTGCATCCTTCACTGGCTCCAAGGGTCCAGCGATTGCCATGTCGCACCTGGTCGACGCCTCCATTGTCGCCCGGGAAGTTGCCGGGGGCGTGCCAGAGGGGACGCACGACGCAACGTCTCTTCGTCTCATGCACCTATGGGAGGCGATGGAGACTCGCAAGTACAACGCGGCCTCCCCACCATTGCCATAAATAAGGTGGTTCTTTGTTTTGCCGCGTATCAGGCACGTGATTGGCTTGTGGTTCCCTTTCCTCACCAGACAGGGGACACCATGGGATGCCTGACACTCATTGAGTGCCACGTCTTCAACTTCATCCACAGCGCTGCCCGGCAGAAGGTGGAGCAGTTCAACGTGCGCCTCACCATGCTGTTCGCAGCCTTGAGGGACCGAGGACAGACTCGCCCCCCAGAGGTCGCAGCCAAGGCTGCTGTACTGGCTGCAACGATCAGCAACCTTGTGGCGATGGCGGACATTTCCTCTGGCTCTGGATGCTCGGGAAGCTTGTGGCCAAGCGATTGCACGACGGGTTACTCCACTTGCCTGGGCCGGAGTTGGAGCGTTGGGATCACCACGCTACGGATCCCACGACGCAGGCAGGGGCGTGGGAGCTCACAAATCGCAAGGTGGCGTTGGCTAAACGAAACCGGATTGTGCTTGCCAAAGCATGGTTGCGCAACATGGCTCACCAAATTGTGCTGAGGGAAGACGACAACATGTGGCGCAGCAACGTCTACCCAAGCCCAGACGACTTGAACGCCGCCTCAACCATTTACCTATTACGACTGCAGCAAGGGCGACCGCCGCTGTTTTTTTGTCCCGCGAACTCTCCCCGGATGGGTGTGGGTCTGGAGCTGCTGACCCTGCGCCCCCCCCCCCCCAGGGGAGCGTCTGCCGTCCGCTGGTTGCGGCAGCAGCTCCGGGCCCTCGCCCAGCGGGGCGAACACACCGGCTCGACTCCATGTCGGGCTCTCCGCCGGACCCTCATACCCGCCCTTCTCACCCTCCCCGATTGGTGTCCGTTCTCACCCTCCCCGATTGGTGTCCGTTCTCACCCTCCCCGAGTGGTGTGTGAGTGAGTGTCCGTGGTCGACTCGATTGACGCCTGCCTTCCAGCCCTTCGGCGACCCCGGGCGGGCGTCGTCGCGCCGAACGGGATCCAGTTTGTCAAGCTCGCGCGCTAACTCTGACACAGCCTCCCGAGGCCACACTTCAAGTATGCAGCAGCATCGTTGCGGACCGCTGCGCAAGCAGCTCTCTTGAGCTAGTTTCGATTCCGTCAAATCGGTCATACGAATTCGTGCTCAGCTATGATGCAGGCAGAGCCAAACGTAGCAGCGGATTGCCACTGCAATCGCCCCTTCGTCATTGAGCTGGCACATCAGAATTGATGTCACACGGCTGGCTCACCAAAGCCAGCGACGAGAATCCGAAATGAATTGAGACGCGCAAAGCCTATCGGAAGGAACTTGCTCAGCAGTCACTGCTGGCTGGTTTTGAGGCGCCTTGGGCTAAGCATCGGGTTGTCTGCTGGCTTGACCGACATTCGGCCAGCCCGGGCTGCCGCGTCCACGGCATCCTTGTCCAGCAGATCGGCCGGGCCTGGTCCCGTGTCACGATGCTCCGCCAGACGGCCGCCGCTCCCCGTCTGCTTGATCAAGTCCTGGTCGTCAGAATCGGCACCCCCCCCGATATCGAGTGGGGCGAACAGAGCGCGGGTGCTCGGCGAAGGCCCGGCCCGAACCGCCGCATCAGGGGAGGTCGGAGCGCTTGCCATTGGGTTGCTATGCATGCTCAACTCCTGCTGAGAGCTGGCGGACCGCGCCCTCGAGGCTTCCCTGCGAGACGTCTTGCGAATCTTGGAAGGGACTCCCCGAGCCACAGCCGCGAACCGCAGGCTTGGCTCCTTCACAGAGCCGGCACTGCCTGCAGCTGTCCGAGCCACGCCAGAGCACTGCGCAGTGAGCCGCGCGGCTGCAGGGAACCGGACGACGACCAAAGCCAGCATCAGCAGTGCGAGAAGGATCTGCAGCACGACGACTGCCACACCGATCTGATGCTCCGCCTCGAGGTCCCGAGCCTCAGCTGGTGACACGAACGCCAGAGAGAGCAGCAGCAGCACTACGCGCCCCCCCACGACCACCAGCTCGGCCAGCCACGCAGTGGGGCTGCGAGTCGGCCTGAGCGCAAGCAGCGCTGTGAGGAGGAGCACCTGCTTCGCTACGATGGCCGCAGCCTGCGCGCCCGGCCTCGCGGCAAGCCAGATCAGCAGGCCAGCGGTCACGATGCGGTCCACGTGCCTTGCGATGAGCCAAGACCGGCCACTCGCTGCCTCGTGGCCTGCCCTCGCTGTGGGGTCAAGCACGCGCGCCCCGCGACCTTCGTAGGCGTGAACTTGGTGAGGCGAGGCGGCCACGGCGTCGTGGGCTCGCCACATGCGACTGCAGGGGCCCGGGCAGCATGCCATCGGCTGCCGGACCAACGCGCAGCTTGCAATCACAACCGAGAAGCCGACCAGCACCGTTCCGATGGCCACCCAGCCACCTGCGCGGCGCCCGTCGTAGCCCGCAGCACTCGCTGGCGCCTCAATGTCATGGAGCGCCACAAGAGAGGTTGCCCCAAACATGATGACTACTGCGCCTACCAAGGCCGTCGCTGTCATTTGCAGCAAGGAGAGGGTGCCCGAAAAGCCGCCTGGGCCTCGGCCCGACTCGTCGGCCTCACGACGGCGGACGCGCGAGGCCAGCGCCAGACTGTCGCTGGGACTCCGCGCTGCTCGGGTCGACCGCCCGAGAGGCTCGCCCGGGGAGCTGAAGCTCGACACGAGCAGGAGGGCACCGTGAAACGCGAGCACCAGGGCCAGCGACGCCGCAAGCGTCACAGCGGCTTGTGACATGAGGCCATCAGCGGGCGTGCCCAGAGTCGTTGCCAGCACCCTGATTGCGAGCGGCTCGCCCGCACCAGCGGCCTGGGTCGCTGAAGCGCCTGGCCTGAGAAGCGGCTCAAGCACACCCCACAGACCGGGAATCAGTCCCGTCGACGCTACCATGAGCTCGCCTGTGCGGCGTACGACAGGGGGGCTTTGCCCATGAATCTGCGAGAGCAGCAGCGCAAAGTGCCCGTGCTCCGCCAAGTCCAGGACGCCCATGCCTATGACTGCAATGGACGGCAGCACTCCCGCGATGGCTGACCCTGGACCGGCGTGCAACGCAGGTTTTCCGCACGAAGCGCGCACTGCGTCCCACACGCGCTGAACCAACGCCAGGAATGCTGCGAGGCCCACGACAGCCGCGTGGATGACCGCCAGGGACTCGTCTGCCGGGCTCGACCACGTTTGGAAGCCATCCAGGCCTCCCTTCGGCTCCTCACCAAAACTGTCCGGGCCCCTGAGTCGTGAGTGGCATTCTCCTGCGATGTGGAGCAGTTCGTCGCTGCCAGCGATACGTTGGAAGTGAACCCCTCTGGGTCAGCCGCCAGCAGCTCGCAATCCGTCGGTGTCATTGCAAAAGGTGCCAAATCGCAAAATGCTTCAGGGACCAGCGCCGCGGATGGATGAGCCAGGTCGGGCGCCACGGTGATGGCTCTCGCGGGTGCACTGCCAGCCCCGTACGCTGAAGACGTCGCGTTCCGCGCTGCCTCCAAAAGGCGCAGCTCGGTCTGGCGCCGGCTCAGCGCCCCCTGAGCGGTCCAGCCCGTCTGGGGAGGCGGCACGACGAGCGACACAACAACGCTGACTGTGGCCCCAAGCTGCGGGGGCTCCGGCAGCAGGCCCCAGTCTCGGGAGCCTGCAGGAGGCGCCGTGATTGGAATGCCGGCGCTCGTGCCTGCAGCGCCGACTACGCCGTGGCGGAATGTGGTGACCGTGTAGCCCACCACGGTTCGCAGCGACGCTTCGATCACCAGCAGCACGTCTGCCGGCCACTGCAAAGCCTGGCCGCTGGAGCCTGTCGTCGCAGCCTGGCTCAGCAACAGGGGCAGGTCCACGCGAATGCCACACGCGGCCGCTGCCGAAGTGCCGTCGCCGGAGCACAAACCGCAGTCGTCCAGCACGGCGGGAGGCGAGCAGCACTCGCCTGCCACGTCCCGAAGCGTGCAGTGAGACATGCTGCCAACCCGGTGCGAGCTGGCAGCGAGGGCGCGCAGCGGCTGACTGACCAAACCAAAGGCTCCGACACCGTCGCAGCCCTCCGCTGAGAAGGCGATTCGTACCCCAGTGCCAATGATGCCCCCCCCAACTGCCACCCGCACGTGGCCAAACGAAACCACTCCCAGGTTGGCCCGGGCGGCAAGGACGTCGGTCCCGCCTTCAGCCGAGTGGCCGACCGCCTCGAGCCCTTCGGACACGCTTCTGCCGTCTTGCAGCAGCACCCGCATGCGGACCACCGTCGACGAGTCGGCCGCGACAACGGCCCCAAAGTCGTCGACCAGACTCACTTGGGGCTCGGGAGAAAGGACGCCGCCCTGGACCAACACGCCAGGCATCGCATCCACGCGGAGCCCAGTCGCAACAGCTCGGCGACCAGTGACGAAAAACGCACCCGTGTCAACAAAAAAGGCTTGCGCTCGCTCCCACGGACCAATAGGGGAGCCGAGCGCCGAGTACTCGAGGGCCAGCATTGCACTTCCGCGGTCTTGCAACGGAACCTGGCACTCGACAAAGGCGTCTCGCGGGGCCAGACACGCTCCCGCCAGCGAACCTTGGAGCCGTCGCCGAGTGGTCGGGTCCACTGCCACGCAGCGGTACACCGTGGAGGGAGCCACCGCAAAGTCGCCACCGAGGAAACGCACGCTGCTACCACCGCCAGCCGGGCCCGAGCTGGGTGACAAAGAGGACACAAACGGCACTCCAGACTGCATCACGGCCCCCTCGTCCACCAAGAAGCTCGACTGCTGCAGCGAGCCGCCTGCCCAATCCGAAAGCCCAGCCTGTCCGTCGAGCGCGCCCGAGGCGCTGGAGCCGAGCGCGGGTGAGCTGCTCTCCGGTGTTGCCAAGGTCCGAGCACAGACTCCGGACGCGCACCACCCGCTCATGCAGTCGCTCGCGAGCGAGCACTTGCTCTCAAGCGGGCACGGCGCGCAGCCTCCTCCGCACTGCCCGGGCTCGCAAGACGAAGAGGGCACGCAGACACCGGCTGCGCACCGCCCAGACGTGCAGTCACCCGCCCCGCTGCAGCGCGAGTACACGGGGCACAAGGCCGCCCGGCCACAGGACGCGCCGCAGTCCATGTCCGCCTCCCGGTCGCGTTGCCAGATCCCGTCAGAGCACGTGCCCGCGCCGCACGTCCCCAGGGCGGCCCCCGGGAAAAGGAGGACACACCGACCCGAGGCGCATTGGCTATCACCGCTGCATGCTCCGCCCACGGCAGTGGGCCCACAAACTGGCCCTACATCGGCCGCCACCTCGCCAGCATCCTGCCTGCCGTTGCTGCAGTTGGGAGGCACTGTGCAGCGCGCATCAGCGCACACGGACTCGGCCTCGCGGCAGTCGGATGCCACCAGACACGCACTGCCAGGAGCACAGCCTGACGGACAGGAGCCGCCGCCGTCCACGCAAGTCTCGTCGCCGGACAAAACGCCGTCAGCGCAGTGCTGGATGCTGCAAACGGCACTCCTCGGGTGGCAAAACCCAGACACGCACTGCGACGACGACCGACAGCTCCCGCCCGCCGGCTTGAGCGTCCCGCACTGCCCTCCAACGTCCACTGCTGTTTCGCCATCGGCTGCATCGTGCCTGCCATTGCTGCAGTGGCTGGGTGCCACGCACAGTCCCGTCAGCGAGCTCCGCATGCCTGACACGCACATCGACGCTGATGAAGCGGCCTGGCCGGTCTGGCAAAGTGGGCACCCGCTTGCCCCACATCTGCCCTCGCAGGAAGCCGTGCACTGGCTTGCGGTGCAACGCAGTCCGTCCCCGCAGTCGCTGGACGCGCTGCAAGCAGCGCCCGCAGGGCAAGGGCCGCACAGCCCACCGCACGTGCCGTTGCCCAGCGGGCAAAGCTGGGAGGTCTCTGTGCTTCCAGACTGCGTGCTGCCAAGGCCAGTGCCCGTCACACCGCCGACCGCACTTGTGAGGTTGCGAATGGTCTGGGCGGTGAGCGCCGCGCACCGACCTTCTGTGCACATCCCGCCCAAGCACGCCGACCCGCTGAGGCATCGGTCTCCGGGCATGCAAAGCTGGCACCCTGAAGACGGGGGACCGCAGTCGACGTCCTGTTCCGACCCGTCGAGCAGCCGGTTGTCGCAGCGCGGTGCCTGGCAGATGCCGTCCACGCACTGCCCCGTGCACTGCGCGGACGACGAGCACGACACACCGGGCCCACACAGTTCGCACCGCCCCCCGCCGCAGTCCCCGCCTGGTGCCTCGTCTGCCTGGGCAATGCCGTCCGAGCAAGTTGGCGCCGCACACACACCGCCGGAGCAAGACCTGGACGAGCAGTCGGACCCTACCAAGCACACGCTCCCAACGGAGCACCGCTGGCAGCCAGAAGTGCCACCGCAGTCTGTCCCGGTCTCGCCCCCGTTGCGTCGGCCGTCGAAGCAAGTGGGCCGCTCGCAAACACCCGCCTTAGCATTGCAGTGCCCCGAGTCGCAGTCGCGGTCGAGGGCGCAGCTCGCGAGTGGAGCGCAGGGCTGGCATGTTGCCCCCCCCCCGTCCACACAGGTTTCGTTTCCATCCTGCTTGCCGTTGTTGCAGGACGGAGGAGCCACGCACTTGCCGCCAGAGCATTCCCCAGACTCGCAGTCATCTTGGGAGTCGCACTTGGCCCCGACCCTGCACTTGCCGCAAGATGCGCTGGGATCGTCTCTCACTGGTCCAACCATGCCACAGTCGACGTCGGTTTCGGCCACGGCGTTCCAGATGCCGTCTTGACAAGTTGCAGCCTGGCATACTCCGCCCAAGCAGGCACCTCCAGTTTCGCAATCGGTGGGAACGAGGCAGGTTTCGCCCTCTCGGCACTCGCCGGCGCCGGGCAGGCGGTCCACGCAGGGCTCGTCCCCGTTGCGCAGGCCGTCTGTCAGGGAGGCAGGGGCACAGAGGCCAAGGGCCACGCTGCCGACAGACACGCGAGCTCCGGCAACGGAGCGGCTGCTGCTCACGGCGTTGCAAATTCCGGACTGGCACTGGTCTGAGCGAAGGCAAGGTGCGAACGCAACCAGCTCCGCTGCGTCAGGATCGACGCTCTGCGTCTGGTCCACGGAGCTGGCGTTCGTGCCGCTGGTCGCCAGGCCTTCAAACGGGCTCACTCGGCACTGACCCTGGAAACACACGAGCCCGCTGGAGCAGTCGTCGCTGGTCAGGCAAAGACTTGCTTCCGCACACCCGCCACACGTCCCACCGCAGTCGGTGTCGGACTCGAAGTGGTCCATTCCGGGGCTGCCCTGGCGGATTCCGTCAGAGCATGTGGGAGCAGCGCACGCCCCGAAGGAGCAGATTCCGCTTGCGCACTCGGAATTGAGCATGCAGTCGCCTCCTGCCGCCGTGAGGTCGGAGCAGTTCATGTCCCCGCCGATTGGGCAAGGGTCCACAGGGGAGTCCAACGCTGCGGGCGCGCAGTTCGAGCCCTGCTGGTCAAGAAGCTGCTTTGTGGCATTCAAAGTTGCCTCAAGGGCAAGCGACGTGTTCTTGAGCCGCTCCACCTGCACCTGTCGAGCGGCGGCCAGCGCGTTGGCGGCATCGAGCTGAACGGACGTAGCATTCGTCAGCTGAGCCGTCCTGTCCAGGGCGGCGCGTGCCTCCGACAGCTCGCCTTGAGCTGCAGCGAGGGTGCTTCGAGTATTGGACAGGTTCGCGCTGGCTGCGGCCAGGTCTTGCTCGGCTGCTGCCAGCCGGGATGACACTTCGCGGGCCAGCTCCTCTTCCTCTGTCGCCTTTGCCTCCGCCAGTGCCAGCCTGTCAGCGGACACGTTCACCTGCGACTTGAGAACGGCTACTTCATCCTGAAGCGAAGCCATGGACGACTCTGCTTGATCCGCCCGGCTGGCTTCGCTTGACAAGTTGGCCTGAGCAGCGGCCACTTGGTCCCTCAGCGAAGCAAGCTCTGTCCTGAGGGTCGCTGCCTCCGACGTCAGAGAGGCGATCGTGCGCTGGCGATCAGCAACAAGAGCTTGGCTGCTTGCCAGGTCCGACTGCGCCGAGTTCAACTCGCTCGCAGCCGTTGCGAGGTCGGACTGCGCAGCAGTGAGCCGGGTTTGCAAGTTTGCCGCTGTCGCTTCTGCTGCATCCGCGCGGCTGGCTTGCACTTGAGTTGCCGCCTGGGCATCGGCTAGCTTGCTGGCGCTGCTCTGCAGCGCCGCACGCTCGCTGGCCAAGCTGGTCTGGCACGTCGACGACGCTGCGGCTGCCTGGTTATAGCGCTGCACCCAGCCAGTCAGGTTTGCCTGGACCTGGCCCAACTCTGCAATGGCATCATACTGATCATCGCCGCAGAAGAGCCGAAGAGTGGCTGCTGCAGCCCTGGACGCCTCGAGCTGGACACCAAGCTCGTCGACTCTCGCACTCAGTGCCGTGCGCTCGGCCGATGCCACCCGGAGGATGGCTGCTTCACCCTCGAGGCGGGTGTACAGGCGCTGCAGCCCCGCGAAGTCTGGGAACTCGCAAGATCCGTCATCGACAGACGCTGACACGAAGTTCGTGGCTGCCGGGTAAGGGCAGCCTGGCTGAATATCCGCTGGGAATTCGCAAGAGCCATCGTTGGAGGTGGCCAGGGGGTCGAAGTTGGAGGCCGTCGGCAAAGTGCAGCCACGCACTCCATCGGCAAATATGCACGTTGAGTTGTCAGCGTGCAGTGCAGCCGGGTTGAAGTTTATCGCGTCGGGAGACTTGCAGCCCGTCACTGAAATCGACGCGGATGTGCGGTCGTTGGCGCAAACCTTCATCGTGTCCGCTCCGTACACCTGCCCCTTGACGGACACCGAGATGTTGCAAACCGAAACTACTCGGGGCAAAAAAAGCTGCCCGCCCACACCCACGTCCAGGTCGGCGAAGAACAGCTCGGCCTCCGCCGCAAGCACCCGCTGAAGCTTGAACAGCGTCCGCTCACCGGCGTCGTCGTACCGTATGAGAGTCGTCTCGCGGTCAGGAGCCCACCCTGACTCGAGGCCGAGCACGACCACAGACGTTGCGCTGTGGATGTGCAACGAACCGGAGTTGTCGCCTTGGATGGCCTTGATCCGCAGCTGAGTCGTGGGCACCTTTGTCGAATCCACAGACTGCCGAATGCTGGCCTTCCCGTTGCGGATCAGAACGACCGCGTCGAGGTTCTCATCTGCGCGGAGGCCGGTCCCAATCTGGGCTGATCCACTGCTAGGGGGCTCGCTGCAGGCATCGACAGTGACGACCCGCGTCACAGGCTGTGAGGCAGAGCGGTTTAGAGGCGGCACACCCGACAATGCGCAAGACGGGCCAATGCAGGAGAAGACAGTTCCAGGCGCGCCAGCTCGTGAATGCACGGAGGGTCCAGGGCATGCCCGAGCAACTCCTTGCCAGAAGCTTTGGTCTGACCAGATCGCAAGTCGGCCGCCGGACCCGCTGTAGCCCGTGTTGCCCGACGTCGTGCCAGCAACCCCCCCTCCGCCGTCCGCCGACAGCGTGCCCGACCCCGACAGACGCGAGGCCACCACCAGCATCGACCCGCCCGCGCCCCCGCCCCCGCCGTAGTAGCTGGACCGCCCGCCGGCCGTGCCTGCCACCGACACCGTGCCGTCGATGACCACCTCGCTGTCGTGGGTGTGGTTGCACAGGATGAGCAGCGACCCGCCGCCCGTGCCGCCGTTGGAGTAGGAGGAGTACTGATTGCCGCCCGCGCCGACCAGCACGGGCCACTCGTAGTCGCCGCAGGCCTTGCCTGCGGGCCCGCCGCCGTGGAAGCCGCCCTCGTACGAGCCGCCGGCGTGGCACGACTCGTGCCGCTTGTCGGACGTGTAGCCCTTGCCGTCGCCCGTCACGGTGGCCGACGCCGACACGCGCAGCGAGTCGCGCGCCTGCAGACGGAACTGACTCGTCTGGCCGGCCGGCAGCGACATGGTCGCCGAGTCGTCCACCCACAGCTCCGCGGCGCCGATGGCCGTCACGCCCTCGGTCAGGTCCAGCCTGGCGTCGCCCACCATGCGCAGGCGCGCCATGCCGTACCGACCCCGAGCGTCGCCCGACGACCGGACATCGCCCCGAGACGCGCACGCCGGCACCAGGCCCTCCTCGCACGCCCACGGCGCCCAGGCGTGTCCGGCCGCGCCCAGCGACGTGTCGTTCACCCACACGCCGCCCGTCTGGGACAGCGTCGTCACCGACCCGCGGTCCAGGAGCAGGCTGTGCAGGCCCACCACCTCGCCGTCCACCGTCAGCGACGCGCCTCGCACGACCACGGTGGGCGGCACCACGACCCGCCCGTGCTCGTGCACCCTGACGGACGCCACGGACACCTCCAGCGGCCTCATCACGGTGGAGCGCGTCTGCGTGGTCAGGCCGCCGCCGTCCACGTCGTTGGGCTGCACGTGCGAGAGCAGGTGGCCCGTCTGCACGACGCCGTCCGCGAGGCCGGCGATGGTGACCGTGGTGCCGCCCTGGACGTGGACCGTGGGCAGGCCCGCGCCGGGCGTGGTGGTGATGTTGCCGAGCGTGAGCAGCGCGCGGGCGTCGGGCATGCTGACGGCGTGGAACGAGTCCAGGGGCGACAGGGAGAAGGGGATGCCCTGGCCCAGGTGGAGCTGGTCGATCTCGAAGCGCGTGCGGCCGGGCGCGGTGGCCAGGATCTGGCCGTGGTAGCCGCTCGGGGTGACGAGATCGCCGTTGTCCACCTCGAGCCGCCGGGTGGCGCACCCGTGCCGGTTCGTCTCCGGGTCGGCGTCGGCGCGGGAGCCGGGGAGGTCGCACCAGAACACCGTGCCCGGCGGACCGATGCGCGTGGGCGAGGTCGACGACGGCTGGCCGGCCCGAGCCCGGACCGAGCCGGCGAAGGCGGCGCGGCGCGTCTGGGTGATGTGGAGCGCGATGCGGCCGCCGGACCCGCTGTAGCCCGTGTTGCCCGACGACGAGCCGGCCGCCCCCCCTCCGCCGTCCGCCGACAGCGTGCCCGACCCCGACAGACGCGAGGCCACCACCAGCATCGACCCGCCCGCGCCCCCGCCCCCGCCGTAGTAGCTGGACCGCCCGCCGGCCGTGCCTGCCACCGACACCGTGCCGTCGATGACCACCTCGCTGTCGTGGGTGTGGTTGCACAGGATGAGCAGCGACCCGCCGCCCGTGCCGCCGTTGGAGTAGGAGGAGTACTGATTGCCGCCCGCGCCGACCAGCACGGGCCACTCGTAGTCGCCGCAGGCCTTGCCTGCGGGCCCGCCGCCGTGGAAGCCGCCCTCGTACGAGCCGCCGGCGTGGCACGACTCGTGCCGCTTGTCGGACGTGTAGCCCTTGCCGTCGCCCGTCACGGTGGCCGACGCCGACACGCGCAGCGAGTCGCGCGCCTGCAGACGGAACTGACTCGTCTGGCCGGCCGGCAGCGACATGGTCGCCGAGTCGTCCACCCACAGCTCCGCGGCGCCGATGGCCGTCACGCCCTCGGTCAGGTCCAGCCTGGCGTCGCCCACCATGCGCAGGCGCGCCATGCCGTACCGACCCCGAGCGTCGCCCGACGACCGGACATCGCCCCGAGACGCGCACGCCGGCACCAGGCCCTCCTCGCACGCCCACGGCGCCCAGGCGTGTCCGGCCGCGCCCAGCGACGTGTCGTTCACCCACACGCCGCCCGTCCGGGACAGCGTCGTCACCGACCCGCGGTCCAGGAGCAGGCTGTGCAGGCCCACCACCTCGCCGTCCACCGTCAGCGACGCGCCTCGCACGACCACGGTGGGCGGCACCACGACCCGCCCGTGCTCGTGCACCCTGATGGACGCCACGGACACCTCCAGCGGCCTCATCACGGTGGAGCGCGTCTGCGTGGTCAGGCCGCCGCCGTCCACGTCGTTGGGCTGCACGTGCGAGAGCAGGTGGCCCGTCTGCACGACGCCGTCCGCGAGCCCGGCGATGGTGACCGTGGTGCCGCCACGGACGTGGACCGTGGGCAGGCCCGCGCCGGGCGTGGTGGTGATGTTGCCGAGCGTGAGCAGCGCGCGGGCGTCGGGCATGCTGACGGCGTGGAACGAGTCCAGGGGCGACAGGGAGAAGGGGATGCCCTGGCCCAGGTGGAGCTGGTCGATCTCGAACCGCGTGCGGCCGGGCGCGGTGGCCAGGATCTGGCCGTGGTAGCTGCTCGGGGTGACGAGATCGCCGTTGTCCACCTCGAGCCGCCGGGTGGCGCACCCGTGCCGGTTCGTCTCCGGGTCGGCGTCGGCGCGGGAGCCGGCGAGGTCGCACCAGAACACCGTGCCCGGCGGACCGATGCGCGTGGGCGAGACCGACGACGGCTGGCCGGCCCGAGCCCGGACCGTGCCGGCGAAGGCGGCGCGGCGCGTCTGGGTGATGTGGAGCGCGATGCGGCCGCCGGACCCGCTGTAGCCCGTGTTGCCCGACGACGAGCCGGCCCCGCCCCCTCCGCCGTCCGCCGACAGCGTGCCCGACCCCGACAGACGCGAGGCCACCACCAGCATCGACCCGCCCGCGCCCCCGCCCCCGCCGTAGTAGCTGGACCGCCCGCCGGCCGTGCCTGCCACCGACACCGTGCCGTCGATGACCACCTCGCTGTCGTGGGTGTGGTTGCACAGGATGAGCAGCGACCCGCCGCCCGTGCCGCCGTTGGAGTAGGAGGAGTACTGATTGCCGCCCGCGCCGACCAGCACGGGCCACTCGTAGTCGCCGCAGGCCTTGCCTGCGGGCCCGCCGCCGTGGAAGCCGCCCTCGTACGAGCCGCCGGCGTGGCACGACTCGTGCCGCTTGTCGGACGTGTAGCCCTTGCCGTCGCCCGTCACGGTGGCCGACGCCGACACGCGCAGCGAGTCGCGCGCCTGCAGACGGAACTGACTCGTCTGGCCGGCCGGCAGCGACATGGTCGCCGAGTCGTCCACCCACAGCTCCGCGGCGCCGATGGCCGTCACGCCCTCGGTCAGGTCCAGCCTGGCGTCGCCCACCATGCGCAGGCGCGCCATGCCGTACCGACCCGAGCGTCGCCCGACGACCGGACATCGCCCCGAGACGCGCACGCCGGCACCAGGCCCTCCTCGCACGCCCACGGCGCCCAGGCGTGTCCGGCCGCGCCCAGCGACGTGTCGTTCACCCACACGCCGCCCGTCTGGGACAGCGTCGTCACCGACCCGCGGTCCAGGAGCAGGCTGTGCAGGCCCACCACCTCGCCGTCCACCGTCAGCGACGCGCCTCGCACGACCACGGTGGGCGGCACCACGACCCGCCCGTGCTCGTGCACCCTGATGGACGCCACGGACACCTCCAGCGGCCTCATCACGGTGGAGCGCGTCTGCGTGGTCAGGCCGCCGCCGTCCACGTCGTTGGGCTGCACGTGCGAGAGCAGGTGGCCCGTCTGCACGACGCCGTCCGCGAGCCCGGCGATGGTGACCGTGGTGCCGCCCTGGACGTGGACCGTGGGCAGGCCCGCGCCGGGCGTGGTGGTGATGTTGCCGAGCGTGAGCAGCGCGCGGGCGTCGGGCATGCTGACGGCGTGGAACGAGTCCAGGGGCGACAGGGAGAAGGGGATGCCCTGGCCCAGGTGGAGCTGGTCGATCTCGAAGCGCGTGCGGCCGGGCGCGGTGGCCAGGATCTGGCCGTGGTAGCTGCTAGGGGTGACGAGATCGCCGTTGTCCACCTCGAGCCGCCGGGTGGCGCACCCGTGCCGGTTCGTCTCCGGGTCGGCGTCGGCGCGGGAGCCGGGGAGGTCGCACCAGAACACCGTGCCCGGCGGACCGATGCGCGTGGGCGAGGTCGACGACGGCTGGCCGGCCCGAGCCCGGACCGAGCCGGCGAAGGCGGCGCGGCGCGTCTGGGTGATGTGGAGCGCGATGCGGCCGCCGGACCCGCTGTAGCCCGTGTTGCCCGACGACGAGCCGGCCGCCCCCCCTCCGCCGTCCGCCGACAGCGTGCCCGACCCCGACAGACGCGAGGCCACCACCAGCATCGACCCGCCCGCGCCCCCGCCCCCGCCGTAGTAGCTGGACCGCCCGCCGGCCGTGCCTGCCACCGACACCGTGCCGTCGATGACCACCTCGCTGTCGTGGGTGTGGTTGCACAGGATGAGCAGCGACCCGCCGCCCGTGCCGCCGTTGGAGTAGGAGGAGTACTGATTGCCGCCCGCGCCGACCAGCACGGGCCACTCGTAGTCGCCGCAGGCCTTGCCTGCGGGCCCGCCGCCGTGGAAGCCGCCCTCGTACGAGCCGCCGGCGTGGCACGACTCGTGCCGCTTGTCGGACGCATATCCATTCCCATCGAGATTCACCTTTCCTGAGGCAGTCACGACCACAGATTGCGACTCGAGCGTCAAGCGGCCGGCTGTTCCGGAGCCTCGAATGCTCCCGGCGATGCGCATCTCTTCCGTGGCCCAAAACGTGGACGGTAGGGACAGGGTGAGTGTTGCGCCCTCATTCACCTGCAGCCTGGAGAGCCTGTATGATCCAGGCGCCACGGTGCAGTCTGCGCTGACGATGGCGGACGAACCGTCTGCGAAGCTCGGGCACGGGTCTGCCGGCGGCGCAGCAGCTTCGGATGGCACCCCCCCCGCCAATGCAGCAAGTGCCAAGGCCCACCGGAGCATTTGGGGCCGCGGTGCTGCCGCGCTCGCGCAAGTGGGCGGCAGTGTGAGGCCTTGCGCGAGGATCGATCTGCCGGCACGAAACCTTCGATTTGCTAGAACAGTTGACTCCGCAGCTCCGACCGCTTGCGAACCAGCTCGTGCGCGCCCAGGCTCGTGCCGCAGCTTCTAGCAACCACACGACTCTTGGCTGATTCCGGCCCTGCAGACTAGGCCTCCATTGCGCGCTCTGGGTCAGAGCTGTGGTGGGCGCGTGCCTCCCGGTTGGAGGGACTGTGTGCATGTGCCGGGCTCCATGTGGCAGACATAGCGCCCACCGCCTTGCCCAGCTGCTGCAAGATCCACCATGGGGCACCATGGTCACCGCCCAGCCAGCTTGTGACGCTTGCGCTGCTTGCAGGTCCTGCGCACCCAGTCGCGGGGGGGCATCGGTCCGGCGGTCAGTGCGTGCGCTCCAGCGACGCCCGTGGAGCGCCCGAACCAAGGGTCTGGACTCCTTGACACGTGTGGTGACATGGATGCCTCGACCCTCGGCTGTTTGTTCCATCAATGCCGTCGGCGGCAAGGCAGCCAAGGGCAGCTGCAGCCGGGGCACGCTCCGCAGAGCTCGACTGCATCGCCGAGCGGGCAAGCTTCACTGCCAGTGTCATGGAGGGCATCCGAGGGCACTGGGCAGGCGGATTCCGTGCCCGCCAAGGATTGCTCTCCACAGGGGATGTTCGGCTTTCTGGCAAAGCCCTGACGGACGACAAGGCCGTGGCGTTGGCGAGCCGCGAGGCAGCATCAGCCGCATCCTCCGCCGCAGAATCGCCCTCGCCTCCAGCCCTGAGCACAGACGTGTCTGTGGACATTGGGTTTAACCACCTCGGGCCGGCCGGCGCGCGTGGCATCCTCGACTGCGTCCTGCTCCTCAATGGGCGGGGCGCTGCTTCAGCTCGATTGCGCTCGCTGCGGCTGGACGCGTGCGAGCTGGGCCGTGACCAGCCGCACGTGCAGTGCGGCCTCGCTCATGTTCTCTCTGCGCGAGGAGTCATGGGCGCCAGCCTTTCCCCCCCCGGTGGGTTCCCAGCAGCGTCACATCTTCTTTCGCTCAGCCTGGCCCAAACCGGCATCGACGAGGCTTCAGCGGATGCAGTTGGCCAGCTGCTGGCCAGCGCGTGTGGCCACAGCCTGCGCAAGCTGTCGCTTGACCGCTGTGCCCTCGGCCCGCGCGGCTGCGTCGGGCTGGCGCGGGCTCTTGCAGGGCTTGCCCCGGACGGCGCGGCCGACGCCTCCCTCGCCACAGCCGTCGCGCTGCGGTCGCTCACTCTGAGCAGCGCGGGGCTGGAAGGTCCAGCTGCTGTCGGCGAGGTCGCCGCTGCCTTGTGTTGGCGCGGGCCGCCGCGTCACAGGAGCCGGCCGAGCGGCGACTCGGCCTTGCACCCGCCCGCTCGCGCAACCGCTCGCGCAACCGCTGGCGCAACCGCTGGCGACGCGGCCAACCTGCGTGTCGACGCCGGCGCCGCTGCCGCTCCGGGGTGCAGCGACCCTCATGGCAAGCCGCGCGGCCAGCGGGCGAGGCCTGATGCCGCTGGCCAAGGTGCGCCTCATGGCCCGTCGACCCGGCAGCCGGCGCTCTGCGCCTCTGGGCGAAGGAGGTGGTCCCCTCTGGCGCTGCCAAACTTGGCATGCGTCGTTCTGAGCGGGTCCACGCTCTGCCCAGATTCGCTCCGCGCGCTGGCGTGCGGTTTCGGGCGAAGGGGCGCGCTGCCCCGACTCACGCTCCACCTTGATTCATGCGTGATTGGCCCCTCAGGCGCGGAGGCACTGGCAGGAGCTCTGACAGGCAGCCTGAGCGCGTGCATCGACGGCCTCTACCTGCAGTGTAACCCGCTCGGTCAGAGTGGTCTGGTGGCCCTCGCCCAGGCGGCCGCGCAGCCAGCCGCCTCAGGCTTGCGTGTGCTTCGACTGCGCGCCAAAAGGGCGGATGGCGAGGCCGCGCTTGCCGCCTTGGCAAGGCTTGAGGATGCCAGGCCGGGCCTGATGGGCCCGATGAGGCAAATTGGGCTGGTTCCAGACCCCGCCGCCGTTGCCCGCAGGAAAGCGATTGACAAGCGGAGGGAGGTGTTTTCGCTCTGGGCAGCGGCTCCGAAACCCGCGCAGTCGCAGGGCGGGCCCTAGAACGGAGGAGCGCGCGGCCAATCGCGTTGCAGCAGGGGGGCAACTGCGAGCTAGCTGCGCGGCCAGACCTGCATGTTGTAATCGCGGGCCGGGGCGAGCGCTCTGTCACAATTGTGCTTGTGCCATGCGCGCTCCGTTTGCGGGTCCGTGTGTGATTGCCCGGGCATGCCATTCAACGCCTGCCCGAGCACAACCAAAACGCAGGCTGGGGATCACCAGCGGTGGTCGGAAGCGTGGAAACAGCTGCGGGCCGCCCGGCGCCCCTCCGTAATGAGCACTTGGACGGGAATTACGTCCGTTCGGTGGTGCCGTCCTTGCGCAACGAGCGCGTTGCGGAGGCTCGGGGGTGCGCTGGCTGGCAGAGCTGCAGTGCCCCAAAGAGAAAACCAGAACGTGGCACGAACTGCTGTGCGCGTGCAGGGCTGCCGGTGGCGGCAAAGAACCAGCCTTCGCACTCTGGTGCCCGGGAGCGGGTTCGGACTCCATGGCTGCCCCGGCTTGCGCGACGCATGCCACGTTTTCGGGGGGCAAGCGCCAGCCGTCGTGGGTCATGCCGTCCCCGTCGGGCTCCGCTGGCGAGCTCTTCGAAGCGGCCTGCCCGCTGCGCGTGCTCAACAGCCTCACCAGGACCAAGGTTCCTTTCATCCCCATGAATGGTCGCGAGGTCTTCTGGTACGCCTGCGGCCCCACTGTGTACGCCTCCTCGCACATGGGCCACGCTCGGTGAGAAATGGCCAGCCACCGGAATGCGCGGCTGGCTGCCCTGCACAGCCGCGTCTGCCTCAGCGCGCTGGGCCAGCGCGTGGAGTAGGTGCCCCCGGCATGGTCAGCATCGGCAGTGACCAGCCCCTGGCCTTTGCTCCGCCGTTCCGCTTGGGTTGCCGAGATGCGTCGCTGTTGCCTCTTGCCGTTCAAGGCAGAGACAAGGCTCCTCCCAACCTGCATCCCCCTTCTCCCCTCCACTCCCACCACGCGTGCAGGACCTACGTGTGCTTTGATGTGCTGCGTCGTATCATGCGCGATCACTTCGGCTACCGCGTGACTTTGATCATGAACATCACTGACATCGACGACAAGATCATTGCGCGCGCAAACGAAGCTGGCAGGCCGTTCAACGAGCTCGCTGCAGAGTGAGTCATCGTTCGCATGCCAGCAGCGTTGCTGGGGCGGGGGGGTGGAGGGGCTGAGCAGGTCTGCGCACCCCGCTTCGGCTCAAGCCAGAGGGCGAACGCTGGCTTCGCTTGCTCGCCGATTGCCGCCGGCCCCGCCCTGACCGGTCCCCTTCGCTCCCCGCGCACCTTTTCCCGCTTGCGCGCTGCGAGCAGGTTCGAGCACGAGTTCCTTGAGGACATGGCCCGCCTCGGCGTGGAGCCGGCGGACGAAATGCCTCGCGTCTCGGAGCACGTGCCCGAGGTTGTGGACTTTGTTGAGCGCCTCATCGCCAAGGGCTTCGCTTACGAGTCCAAGGGCAGCGTCTACTTCGACGTGGCCTCGTACTCGGCCAAGCACCCGTACGGCAAGCTGCGCCCCGAGAACGTGGGCGACGAGGCCTCTGCCCTCGAGGGCGAGGGCGCGCTCGGCGCAGCCGTGACGGAGCTCGCAAAGAAGGGTGCGTGCGACTTTGCGCTGTGGAAGGCCGCCAAGGAGGGCGAGCCAAGCTGGCCCAGCCCCTGGGGCGAGGGCCGGCCCGGGTGGCACATTGAGTGCAGCGTGATGGCCTCCGAGGCGCTGAAGCGCTACGGCACCGGCGGCGTGATGGACATCCACTCCGGGGGCGTGGACCTGCAGTTCCCGCACCACGACAATGAAATCGCCCAGTCTGAGGCGTGCCTGGGATGCAAGCAGTGGGTGGGTTACTTCCTGCACTCGGGTCACCTCAACATCAGGGGCCAGAAGATGGGAAAGTCGCTCAAGAACTTCACCACCATCAGGCAGGCGCTGGAGCGCTACCCAGCGCGCCACCTCAGGCTTCTCTTCCTCAGCTTCCGCTACAACTCTCCGCTCAACTATAGCCCTGAGATGATGGACGAGGTGGCCTCCAAGGACCGCGCAATCACCTCCGTCATTCAGAACGCCGAGCGCGCCCTTCGGATCCTTCCCAAGGGCAACCCGACCAAGGTGGGTCCTGGCGCCTCCGCCCTCAACGCGTCGGCCATCGCCGCTCGCGCCGCCGTCGACGCCGCCCTTGCCGACGACTTCGACACCCCCACCGCGATGAACGCCGTTCTCGCTCTCATCGCCGACATCAACGCCTACATCGACAGCCCCTCGGCCTTCGCTGCCAAGGCGGCAACTGACGGCGCCGCCGCTGGGTCGGCCGCCGCCGCTGGGTCGGCCGCCGCCGCCGCCGCCACTGCCGCTGCCGCACCCGGCGCCTCCAGCGAGGAGGAGCCGGTGAACGGACCTGCCCTGCGGCGCGCTGCGGCCGTGGTCAGCCGCGTGTTGCGGCTCTTCGGCCTCATCGACGCGGAGCTGGCGACCTCCGTCGGCCCAGTGTCGGCCTCTGCAGCTGGGGCCGGGGCCGCCTCGGGGGCAGGCGGGGACGTTACCGCCCCCTTCATCGACGCTCTCGCCGAGTTCCGTCAGCGTGTGCGCGAGGCCGCCCGCACTGGCGACAAGGCTGCCATCATGGCTGCCTGCGACTGGGTGCGCGACGATCGCATGGCCGCTCTGGGCGTGAAGCTTGAGGACACGTCGTCGGACGCCACGCAGACTTGGAAGCGGACCGACCCGGCAGAGCTCCTGGCCGAAGTGGAGCGACGCAGGGCCGCGGCAGACGAGGCAGCGGAGAGGGCGGCAGCATCCGCCGAAGCGGCCGCGGCCGCTGCCGCAGCCGCCGACGCCATCCTCGCCATCCCGGACGAGCGCCTCTTCATGGACGCGCCCCAGTTCGCCGGCCAGTTCTCCGCCTTTGGCGACGACGGCATGCCCACCGCGGACGCCGCCGGGGCCCCCATCGCAAAGTCGCAGGCCAAGAAGCTCGCCAAGGCGCTCAAGGCACACAGCTCCAAGCGGGCAAAGTGGCTGGCCAAGCAGTAGCCAGGCCGGGACGCCGGGGCACGCGATACCGCCCCCCCCCCCCCGGCCCCGAGACGGCCGTTCCGCGCCCGCGTGGCTGCGCTGCCGACTGCGTGATCTCGCTCGCCGGCGCCACGGTCTCTGCACCGCGCGCGCTGCCTGCAAAGCCCACCCCCCTCCGCTGGGGTCGGAACGACGCCTTGAATGCCCCAACCCCTGGCCACTGCCCGCGTGGGCCCCGCGCAAACCCCGAACGCGAGCTGGAAAGCCATTGCAAGGGTGCTAATTCGCTGCGGCAACTGCGCTGGGCGCTGTGCGTGACCGGCAGAGCACGCCCCCGCAGCGCACTGCGCCGCCTTGGATTGCGATCGCGCTCACGCTTCACCCCTCACCACCACACGTCAAAAAAAGTACTTCACAAGCGGCAGCTCCGGCGGGGCGTCGGCTGACGCGGCCTTGGACCCGGCTTCGTCGTCTTCGTCTTCGTCGTCGTCCTCCTCCTCCTCGGGCAGGACCATGAGCTTGACGTACTTGCGGTCCGCTGGGAGGTCGCGCCTCGCCATCTCCCGGAAGTACTCGGCGAAGGGCTTGTCGCAATCGTCGTCCGGCATCCCGTTGTACAGGCTCACCTTCACGTCGTCCTCGAAGATGGACACGCCGTCCACAGCCAGCCCGCGGTCCTCGAACCACTCCACGATGTCGTTCACCGACCGCACGCCGTCAGCAGCGCGCAGCTCGATGAAGCTCCACAGAGTGAACGGGCGGCCCCTGCGCTTGGCGCCTCCTCCAGCACCAGTAGCGGCGTCACTGCCGCCAGCTTCATCCTCATCCTCCTCGTCCTCCTCGTCGTCGTCCCCCTCGGGCTCCCCCCAGTACGACACGGGGCACTCGACGGGCTCGAACGCGGGGTACTGGTTCACGGCCAGGTTGAAGTTGCTGTTCCTGAAGGCCGACACCGGAAGCGCCTCCGCGCCGGCGGCGGAGCCGTCCCCGTCGGCTGACGGCCTGAGGAGCTTGAACAGCTCCAGGCAGACCAGCCCCGTGGTCAGCGCCGTGGTGGTGGCGATGGCAGGGATGATCCTTCCAACGATGCCCTTGACGCGCAGGGCCGGCGCCGTCGGGATGCCGTACTGGCGAGCACGGATGTTTCCTGTCGCGGCGATGAACGCGATGTGTCCGTTGGAGTCGTCGTCCTTCTCAAACTCCTCGGGTCGAATGGCCACGCCCTCGGCGGCCATTTCGGAAGGGTCCGGGAGCTCTGCCAGGATGCGGTCAACCAGCACGTCGACGTCTTCAGAGGCCTGCTGGCTGGCCTTGGCCTGGGCTGCTGCCTCCTCCTCCGTTGTGGCGATGGCCGAGCCGCTCGGGGTCCAGGCGGGGGGCTCGAAGCCGCTGAGCGCCGCTTCGAGAGACTCGCGGGACGTGTCTCCGGGGGAAACTCCGCACACACGGGCCCGGAGCGTGGCGGCGGCGCGCATGAACGAGGAGTGAAGGTCGTCGTCGAGGGAGAAGGCCTCCGGGGAGGGCGGCCGCTTCTTGGCCGACCAGAAGGAGGTGCCGTCAGCTGACACCTTGTCTAGGGGGTTTTGCGCGAGCAGGTCCTTCACCGGCCAGACGAACCGCCGCTCGAACGACTCCCGTGCCCAGCGGACGCAGCCAGCCCAGTCCCTGGGACGGTGGGTGATGGTCCTCTCGCATCGCTCGGCCCGCTGGAGTTGCTCGTTGCGCGTGCGGGCCAGCGCCGCGCGATAGCGCTCCTTGCCTGAGGCGCCCTCTGCCGCGGCCCCGGCGCCCTCCGACCCTTCCTGGATGTACGTGAGGGCCTCGGCCGGGTCGCTGACGAAGTCGTCCTCGAACGCGTCCCGCGCCCACTGCAGGGTGTGCTCGATGAGGTAGGGGAACGACTTGAGCGTGCAGACGGGGATGGACTCCTCCTCGGGGTCCTCCTCGCTGCAGTAGCTGATCGTCTTGTGCGGCACGATGGCCATGGTGTTGCACTTGGTGCCGAGGGTGCCGCTCTCAAGCAGCGGCAGCCCGTGCTCGACGCAGAGCCCGTCAACGTAGCGGCGCGCGGCCACGTTGTCCAGCGCGTTGGCGACCACATCCAGCCCCGACCAGAAGGCCGCGCTGAACACGGTGCCGGCGGTCTCGGGCGCGACCTTGAGCTCGTGGGCCACGAGCCGCCCCGGCTCGGCCAGTGCCGGGTTCATGCGCGCGGCGGCGGCGGCAGCCGTCACGCTCTTGGGCTTGCCAACGTGGCTCTGCCGGAACAGGAACTGCCGGTTCAGGTTGGACACCTCGATGTTGTCCATGTCGGTGACCGTCACGCGACCATCACCGCCACATCCCACGCCCATCAGCGCGAAGGACTTGAGGATCTCGCATCCCAGCGCCCCGGCGCCCACCACGAAGGCTCTGGCGGACTCGATCCGCCGCTGGTGCCGCCGGCCGAACACGGCCACCTGGCCGTCGTACCGGCTCCCGGACGGCGCCCGGTCCTCTTCGCTGGGGAGGACCGGCAAAGCCTCTGCCGCGTCGAGGTAGAGCCACTGGCACAGCGGGGTGAACTTCCGTGACCCGGCTTTGATTGCCTCCTGCGCTGCTACGCCGCCCAGCACAGCAGCCATCGCCGACAAGTCGCCGTGCGAAACCGCTGCCAGCCGCGCCAGCATGGCGGCCTCCTCCTCCGTGGGAGCCTCGTCCAGGAACGCCGCCACTCCAGCCACGGCCGCAGCCGCGGCCTCGGCCGGGAGGGCGGAGACGGCACAGCCGACGGGGGCAGCCCCCCCCGCTGCGGCATCAGACGACGCCGAGCCATCGCCAGCGCCGGCGCCGGCGCCATCGCCAGCGCCGGCACCGACACCGGCACCGGCCCCGCTGGCAGCGGCGCCCCCGCCCCCCACCAGCGCTGCCGCTTCGTCAATCGTCTGGCAGAGAGCGTGGAGCTGCGCCGGGCGACCGAACGCTGCGAAGTTGACTGGGCCCGGCAGAGCCCTTCCTGCCGGCGGGGCGCGGCCGATGAAGTCCGCAGCAGGGCGAAACTCGAGCGTGGCAGGCTGCTTCACCTGGCTCCAGTGACCCCCGCGGGTGTACCCGGCGGAGGGCAGCTGCGGAGCCCCCGGCAGAGCGGGCGCGAGGGCCGGCAGCTGGATGGCAAACTTGTTCGCGTCCACCACCCTCACGCGAAACCGCCCGTCTTGTCCGTTGAGCTCTGCCCCGCAGGGGCCCGCCAGGAGGTCCAGGTACACGACGTCGCCGTCCCCCAGCCCGTGGCGGCGATCGGGGTCCACGCTGACAATGCGCTCGTGGGTGACGCCCTCCAACTTGGGCTCTGCCGCTTGGTCAATCGCAACGATGTCCCCAAGGTCAACGACGATGCCAGACTTTGCAGCCTCGCCGTCCGTGTCGGTGGTGGCAAAGCTGGATCCGAGATCCACGAAGACGTTGCCGAACAGGCCCCGCGACGAAACCGCCACCAGGTGGACGCCTTGCTCTCGGCAGACGGCGTTGAGCGCGGCCAGCTCGGGCATGGTGCGGTTTACCGCCATGACGCAGTCGTGATGGGCGAGCGACGCTGTGGGGATGCCTGCCACCTGCGGTCCGGCGGCGGCGTCGCCACCCAACACCGACACCCGCACATAGCGATTGAGCTCTGCCAGCTGCTCCACGCACGCGGTGGCCAGGGACACCCCCGAGGCCACGTGCTCGTCAGTGACATAAAAGTTGGCTGACTGGTCCGCGTGCCGGCAGGGCGAGGGGTCGTGCAGCGTGACGGCGGCCGCACCGGCCAGCGCAATGTTCTTTGCCGCTTCGACGCCAGGGCCTCGCAGGCCGGCGATGAGGACGCGGTACTTGCTCAGGCCAAGCATTGCGGCCTCGCCCATGACGTAGAGCTGGCGGCTGCGACCAGCCTCGGCGAGGAACAGCGCGGACAGAGAGAGAGGCGAGCGCGCGCATGGGTGGACAACTGAGGCCAAAGTTTGCACGGCCCCTGGCGCTGGACTGACAGCTGCATCACAACTGGCCGAGCTCGCCGCTGGTGGCTTCTGGCAACGCTCCACATGGCGGCGCGGCCCCAAACGCTGGCACAGCGCAACTTCCGATTGGCACAGAGAGCGGCACTCTCGCCCACACGGCTGGTGGCACACGGAGCCGGCCCCAGCAGGCCCCGCCCGCCGCGTGCCGCGGGGACGGCGGATTTGCAAGCCGGCTGCGTCCAGCGTTGCAAGGCTCAAAGCTGGACCGCTGGCACCCCCCCCCCCCGGGCCTCCCCACTCCCGCGCTTCTCGCCATGGCAAAACACAAACAAGCGCGTGCCAAACCCGGAGCATGGGCCAGGCTGGGGCCTGCCCTGGAGCAGCCTAATCGCCAGCGCGCGACCTTTGGCGAGCTCGATCCGAACCACACTCGCACCTGTACAGCTTTTCGTCGATCTTGCCCTCTGGGGCGGCAGCCGCTGACGAGGCGGCGGCAGCGCTGGATGCCATCGTTCCTCTCTCCGGCCCGGCGAATGCCGCGCCTTTCGTGTGTCGTGGCGGGAGGTCTCGTTGGCCGCAGCAGCCTTTGGGAGAATTCCGATTGCCGTCGCAGCTCTGCCGGAGAGGCCAACTCGCCGCCGCACGTTGCTGTGGCCGAAAGCACCACGGCGACGGGGCGCATGTGTGGGAGTGGGGTGCAGCTGACGGGCGCTGCAGGTCAGTGGTTCCGTGCATTGTTTCGTTGGAGATTGCTGCCCCGGGCCGCGAGAGGGACACCCGCACCACAAACACGCAGCGGGTTGCTTGGCAGGTGTCCGGGGCGGGGCAGGGGGGAGCGCTGGGCGGGCGATAGGTGAGGAGGGGTGTCCATTCCTCCAGTCTGGTGGCCACGACCACGACCACAACCCCGACCACGGCTCAGGCTCACGCCGTGGCTGAGCGTCGGAGCCCCTCAGACGGCCTGGGCGCTGTCGACAATCGCTGCCATGCGCTCAGTGGTCGCAGACCACTGAGCGACGGTAGCGTTCCACGCCTCCACGCGCGCCCTGGCCGCGGCTACCGCATCGGCCGCCTCTGCGGGCACAGCCTGCCCGGCCGCCTCCGCCGCCGCGGCCTCCGCCGCCGCAGCCTCCACCTGGCCTGCGAGCCCTGCAGCCGCACCCGCGACGGCCCCGCGCTCCGCCTCCCCGCGCATCACCAGCGCCTGAACGCACTCCAGCCCCAGCGGGTGCGACAGCAGCGCCGCCAGGATATCCGCCTCATGCGAGGCAGTGAGCGCTGAGAGGATGCGCTCGAGCCGGCAGAGCACGTTGGACACGTCCCCAGTCGCCATCGCCTCGGGAGCCGGCGCCATGGCCGAAACCCAGCCCGCCCAGCTGCGGGCAAGCATGGCGTCAGCTGCCTCGTGCTCGGGCGACTCCAGCGCGGAGCAGACCATATGGACCATCAGCGCGGCCAGGCCGGTCAGAGCCGAGTCGAAGTCTTCCGGAAGGAGCTTGGGCAGAGCCCGCAGGAGCAGACGCTTTCCCTTCGGGAGGGACATCACGGCCTCAAGGTCGGCGTAGCTTTCAGCCGACAGAGGGGTCCCCTTGGGAAGGCCCAGGGCCATGGCAAGGCCCTGCTTGCGCTCAATGACAGCGGCGCTGACGTCCGTGAAAGCCTTGACAGTGCGAGGGTCAGCGGCGGGACGAGGAACAGGCGCCCCCACCCCACGCTGCTGCTGCTGCTGCTGCTGCTGCTGCTGCTGCTTTCCGTCAGCCGGTGCCGGTGCCGATGCGGCTGCCGGCGTCGACGTCGATGTCGACGCCGCGGTGGAATCGCCGGCGCCGGCGCCGGCCCTCCGCCCCCTGGTAGAGCCACGGGGGCGCTTGGTGGCGGGCGTGTCATCGCTCTTGCCCGCAGCGGCGCCGCCGGCGGCACCGGTCGCGCCCGAACCAGCTGCGCCGGCCGCTGCAGCAGCATAGCCCTTGGGCTTGGGGCTAGGCTTGGCTCCAGCAGGGGCAGGTGCTGCTGCTGGCACAGCAGTTGCGCTCGCAGCCGTGCCCTCTGCCGCTGCCGCTGCCGCTGCACGCTGCGCCGCTGCCGCTGCCGCTGCCGCCTGCTGCTGCTGGTGCTGCTGGAACGCCCGTGCGTGGGCGGCCTGCTCCTGCTGCTGGAGCGACGACCGGAGCGCATCGGCCGCCACCTGCACGTCGGCCAAATGAATCACCGCCTCGAACACGCTGTCGATCCGCGCGCGGGCCTTCCACAATGCCGTTCGCTCAGCGGCTGCCTCCGAGTCCGCCACAGCCTCGGAGGACTTCGATTCGGAGTCTGCGCTGGCACCAGCTCCCGACCCAGCACCTGCGCCAGCGCCAGCGGCTGGCATGCTGAGGCGGAGCAGCTGGCGCGGGCGGCGAATGTTTCCGCCGGCGGTCTGGGCGAGGGCGTGGTGCTCAGTCGCGAACGCAAGGCGCTTCGATGTGATGGCGGCCGACGTCTTGTTGGCGCCGGCGATACGTTCCACCGCCTCGTCGTCTGTCATGGGCATGACTAGTGCCATCATCGGCGGGGGAGGGGGGCCCTCCGTCGGCATGCCTGCCTGCAGGGCCCTGCGGTGTGCCTGCAGCTGGATGTGGGCGCGCTTGCAGCGCAGGGCCTGGAGATAGAACTGCGCTGATGTGCTGAGGACGCCGGAGCGATGGCGCTGCGCCGCCTGGATGACCGCGACTTGGTTGGCGTCCGCCTTGGACATGCGCTTGCCGGCAAGGGCGGTGGGGGGGTGGGGGACCTGTCCGAAGAGGGCCATGGCGCGGTTGGTGATGTGCTCGGCGGGGCCTGTGCCCGGGACCGACGCTCGGATGGGGGCGTACATCCACACGCCGGCGCCCGGCCCGTGAGTGGGGGTCGACTGTCCCACGACGGACACGTGATGGGCATGAATGGAAGCGCCTGGGGCGGGGGCGGCGTCCCAACTGGTGACATCAGAGGGGGGGGCGGCGGCAGCCGGCGCGGCGGCGTCGGCGGTTTCGCTTGAAGAGGCGCCGCCGTGGGCGGGGGCGGAGTCTGCAGCGGGGGCCCCAGCGCCCGACGCGGCATCAGCCGATGCGAAACCGAGGGTGAGGCCCGATGGGCCCACGGACCCGCCGGAGGAATCGGCCGGTGGGGCCGCAGTCGGTGTCACGGGCGGCAGCGCCTCAAATGTGAGCCCCAGGTCCATAGCGCTCGCCGTATCGTCGCTGAAGAGGCCACCGAGGAAGAAGGTGTCGTGCTCGTCCACGCCGGAGAAGGCACCGGCTGCGCCAGTCTGGTCGGCGGCTTGTTGGGCCAGGCGGTCCGACACGAACTGCTGCTGAGACTGGGCAGCATCGCGCGCCGAGGTCCAGGCATCGGGACCGCCCAGGCTGTCGGGCCCGCTCGGCTGGCCGAAGGGGCCGGCAAGCAGGGAGTTGAGGGCGCTCGCGTCGGTGCCGCCCTCGCTCTCTGCCCCGGCGTTGAGGGCTCCCGCCCAGTCCGGCATGCTGCCCAGGTCGACATCGCCTCCGAGCCCCAGGCCAGAGTCTGCGCCGCTCAGAGACAGGGACACACGATCGCGACAGGGAGTGCATCAGCTCGGGCCAATCGCGGGGCCGAGCGGGGGCCCTGCGCGACGCCAGAGCGGGGAGCGCGCCGCGAATGCAGTTTTCCAGCGAGGGCGGAAGCTCGCCCGCCGCAACGCCGCGGCCGCAGGCCAGGGTTCGTGCCCCGGGCGGGGAGCGGTAGTCAGAGGAGCGCCAAAGACACTGCCCGGCCACCGCGCTGCGCGAGCCGCCCCGGGGCGGCACCGGCGGAAGGGCGCAGCTCGCCGCCGAAGGGGCGGCGCCTGCAAACGACGACCAGAATTGGCCGATCCGACAGGCCATCGGCGCTCACACCCGCCCAGGGAGTCCGCCGAGCTTCCCGCGGCGTCCTTTCCAAAGTCCGCCATCGCGCGCGCTGGTCCACGACCCTGCCGCTAGGTCTCGCCGGCCTCGGAGAGCACCAGGAGAGTGGGGCACGGGCGGCCACTGCAGTCACCATCCGCGCCGGCAGCAAGGGGATGAGCAGAGCCGCTGTTGGCGAGAAGGCTCGCCTCGCGAGTTTGCCCTCCCCCCAGTCTCGACCGCACTCGGTGTGCCAGTGCGGGGACCGGGCCAGCGAGAGGACGCGGCTGGGCCTGCGTGCGCTGACTCGCAAATGTTCGTCCTCACGGTCATCAAGGATGAAATTCGCATTCACCCGTCCCGCTTCGGGGCGCCGGTGCTCGACAGCCTCGTGGAGGAAATCGACGACAAGTACATCAACAAGGTGAGGCAGCGGGGGTGATCGTGTGCAAGGTGCGCCCATCGCTGAGGCCAAGAGCTCTCGGGGGGGCGGCTCGCTTGCAGCCTTGCTCTCCGGACGGCGCCTCCCCAGAGCGCGCCGCAGTCCCCCCCGCGACTGCACCTCCCGCTCCCCACCCGCCCCGCCTGCCGATCCCCAACTGCTACCCAGCGAGCTCCCCACCATCGTTGGCCCGCAGGTGTTTCCGAGCGTGGGGCTGTGCGTGTCGCTGTGGGACTTTGTCGAGGTTGGCGAGGCGATCGTCTACCCCGGCGACGGCAACGGCTTCGTCACTGGTGAGGCGTGGAGTGAAAGCTGCTGCTGCTGCTGCTGCCGCACGACGCCATGGGCGTATCGCCCAGCGCCCCTCTCGCCTCAGCCAGCGCCAGCGCGAGAGCGTGCCCGGGCTCCCCCTTCCCCGCCCGCCCTCCGCCTGCAGTGACGTTCCGGATGGTGGTGTTCCGGCCGTTCCTCGGCGAGGTGCTCGAGGGCAGGATCTCGGAGATGACCCAGGACGGGATCAAGTGAGCACTTCAGGCGCTCGGGGCTGCGAGGGGGCGAGGGCGCCGGGTGTGCCCCTTGCTTGCTGCTGCTGCCGCTGCTGCCGCTGCCGCAGCTCCCGCTGCTACGCACGGCGGCTGCCGTTTGTCGCTGCCACGGGCGTCGCTCCAGTACACCTCTGGATGGCCCCGTGGCCCTCTCCACTCCGATCGCCTGTCGTCGTGTTTTAAATAGCCTGCCCCGAATACGGCTATAGTTCTCGCACTGATGCTTCGATCCCTATTTCAAATATTGCAGGGTAAGCCTGGACTTCTTCGGCGATATCATCGTGGACGCCCAGCTGCTCCCGTCGCCATCCACGTTCAACACCGCTGACAAGCGCTGGGTGTGGCACTTCGAGGAGCGCGAGGAGGACGAGGACGGCAACCCTGGCGAGGTCACCGGCTCAAGCGACCTGCCCTTCGAGCTCGACGCCACGGTGCGCGTGCGCGTAACCGCGGTGCAGTACTCAGATGCAGCCGGGGCGGCGGAGGCAGCGCGTCAGCAGCGGGAGGCGGCCCTGGCTACGGAGGGCTCTGCAGACTCGGCCCACGGCGCTGTCGGATCGGCTGCCGCCGCTGCGTCAGCGGCAGCAGCGGCGGCTGCAGCTGCGGCTGGCAGCAGCAGCAGCAGCAGCAGCAGCAGCAGCAGCGCTGTCAAGAAGGAGGCCCAGGACGGTGCGAAGGGTGCCTCGAGCGCAGACGACAAGAGCGATTCCGGCCCGACGCTGGGCCCCAACGGGGGCAAGCTTGCAGGCGGCGAGGCGTTCGAGCAAGCCTCCGCCAAGCTGGCCGCGCCCGCCGCGGCCATGACCATCTTTGCATCTGCAGCAGAAGAGGGCCTCGGCTTGGCAGCCTGGTGGGAGCAGGAGGGGGAAGAGGATGCGGCTTCCAGCATCGGCGACGCGCCTGTGGCCGGAACGGGCCCGGCGACTGACGCCGAGCCGATTGTGGCGTGACTGCCGTCCCTGTGGCGCTGCATGACTTCCGCGGCACGACCTGCCCCGTGCCACATGCGTAGATCTGCCCGTTGCGTGTGGGTGCAGGCCCAGAGGCGAGCTGGCCAACGAAAGCTAGCTTCTCGCAAGCAGCAAGCAGCAACGACGAAACTGCGAAGCGACCGCGGTGCGTCGTGACGGTTGCCGAGCGCTTGTTGATGATGCAAAGGCAGATACACGGACACTATCACACAGACATGCAATCGCACTCGGGCAAAAACAGGGTGCTTTGGGGGGGCACAGGCTCAGCTTCTCGGGCTGTCAGCCTGGAGCTCGCGGCCCATTTCGCGGGTGCGACCTTGCTCAGCCTGGCCTGGCCTGGCCACAGCAAGCTGGGGCAAGGCTGCACCATGCGTAGCCAGGCCAGCCCCGCCGCGCACCGCGGGGGCATGCGAAGCTGTTTTTTAATGCAGACCAGCACGGCGTCTAGCTGCCTAGCCCTTGCGCCTGGTTGTGTGGTCGTAAAACACAACGTGCAGGTACTCGGTGGTGCGCAGCTCAGAGCGCTGCGTGTTGTCGCCCGGCGAGGCCTCGGGGTTGACGTTGATGACCTTGCGATCGCGCTTGTTCTTGAACAAGAGCCCGGCGCCGTTGTCAGCGATCACCTGAAAGTTCGGGCTTGAGGCGCTCGTGGACGTTTGTGTGTCCCAGTTGAAGAAGGCGAGGTCCGTGGGGCGCGGCATGAACCGGCGCCTGCAGCTGAAATAGGCTTCAAAGCTCTCCGTCTTGAGCCTGTGCGCCAGATCAATGTACCCGCTTACCTCGTGGCCCTTGGAGTTGAAGTCCCTCACGAAGATGATGGTCGTCAGCTTGCCGTTTCGCACGAGCTCCTCGCGCGTCGCGAGGGCCTGTAGGAAGGGCTTGTCGGAGAGGTTTTTGCCCATCGACGCGAGCGGCGGGGGCGCGCTTTCCTTGTGCAAGTGCTTCTCCCGCTCCGCCTTCTTGCGGGCCTCGAACTCCTCGCGCTTGAGGATGTCGCCGTCTCCGCGGTACCCGAGCTCAACCAGGTTGCGGGCAAGCTCTTCGTCCTGCGCGGCACTCGACCAGAGCGGTGGGCGACCATGTTTTGGGGGAGAGCTGGGAGTCGCGCGATTCCGCGCCGCGGTCCCGCGCCATGGTGCTGGGCGCACAGCACCGAAGCGTGCCGCCCGGACTGGGGCCGCAGCGCTGAATAGAGCAGTCATGGTGTGCGCTGTTGGCAATGGCCTGCCCACGGGGGAGGCCCTTGGTGGGACGCGGGGCTGGCGGCGGATGCAGGCGCAAAACGGCTTCCGGCACGCAAGCCTGCCAAGCTCCAAGTCGGACCGCCCCGTGGCTGGAACGCCCGCGGAATAGTGCTGAAACCATGTCAACTGGACCCGGAGGTCAGTCGTTCACGAGCCAGGGGCATTGTGGGCGAGGCAGCGGGCCCGGAACGACAATTTTCTCACCTCCAGGTAATACAAGTCCTCCTCAGTGACTTGGTCGTCGAGGTAGTCGTCATACGTTGCATAGGAATGCGGCTTCTTCTCCTCCTCGTATTCCTCGGCCGCAGCTGCTGCAGCCATGGCTGCGTGTGCCACTCGCAAGGCGCCTCGAAGCCCGATTTGTGGGCGTTGCGACCGTTCGGCAGAGCATGCGCCGGCGGCCACAAGCCAATTGCCGTTCTCAACCGAGCTACGCGTGCGCACGGCCGCGTGCAAAGGAGCTGCTCCTCACAGTGTACTTGCGCCTGCTTCTTCTTTTGCGTTGTGCGCGGCACTCGGTGCCCTGGATTCGAGCGTTCAAGGGGCGGTTGCTGCAGCTGAGGCGGCTGAGGTGGCAGCGGAGGTGGTGGGTGTGGGTGGTGGCGGCGGCAGCGGCGGCGGGTGGGCCGGATGTCGGAAACGTTGAAACAGTGGGTGGAGCTCGGCCACCGGCCCGGCGGCCTCATAGCAAGCCGCCAAGGCCGGGCCAAGCCGCGCCACGCAGAGCCACACTACAATCAGCAGGGCAAACATGCAACACGACGACGCGGCGCGTCTCCAGCAGCGTGAACAGGGGCTTTTGGAGGAACAGCAGCAGCCATGCAAAGGCGAGCCCTCGGCCTTCCGAACCACGATCATCCATCGTGCGGAGGAGGGGGCCTTGCAAGTGGCAGCGCAGCGCACGCAGGGCTGGGTCCAGAAACGGGGCAGGGCCCACGTCGCTGGATGGAGGAGGAGGAGGCAGGGTCCTCTCGATCTTAACCGGACCGCCATGCACAGTCCAGACGCAAGTCTAAAACTCCATCGAAATTTGCTCGTAAATGTCGCCAATGTCCGACTCCGAGGCCGTGAAGTGCTTCCCGTTGGTTTGCGTAGCGATGCGGCGCAGAATGGTGGCGGAGCTTCCGGTGTTTTGCCCGAACGCAACGGTAAATATGTGGAGCTGCTCCGTAGCAGAGCCGTCGGGAAGACGGCTCCACATCTCCGCCTCGCCGCCGATGTTGTCCTGCCCGTCGGTCATGACGACCACAATGTACGAAAAGCTGTCCCCGGACCCCTCATCCACGGCGCGTAGGTCGTTGATGTCGTCGAGGGCCTGGGTGATGCTGCCGAAGAGGCGAGTGCTGCCAATGGGCTGGATGGCTCGCACGGCAGCCTGCAGCGCCGGACGAACCTCATGGAGGGTCCCCTGGGGGGCCAGCGCCTTGGTGGTCGACGCAAAGGTGAGAATGCGGATAAAGTCGTGGTCGGCCATGGTGTCCAGGAAGGCGACGAGGGCGTCCTTGGCTGCCGCCATGGGGCGGCCTGCCATGCTGCCCGACGTGTCGAACACGCACACCACGCGAGCGGGCTTCTTCTCAGCCTTCCACGTGCTCAGCAAGACGCTAACGATGTCGTTGGAGGGCAGCGGGAGGACAGGCGCCGTCTCTGGGCTCAGGTCGGGCATCAGCCCGTTTTCCGGGGAGAACACCTCCTCGTCCGCCGGGAGCACCCCCTGCATGGTGAGGTAGGGCCGCGTGCCGTGCCGGAAGCCCAGCATCTGCGCCTCGGGGGTCAGCATAAAGTCCACAAACACGCGCGAGGCCTCCAGCAGGCGGGGAGATGTCCACTCGACCAGGTCGAGCGGGCACAAGGGGTGCTCCACCCAGAAGGTCCCCTCCGCAGGCGCCACGAACACGAGCGGCTCTTCCAGGGTGTTGGTGCCCAGCGGGCCGTGCTCTCTGTTCCAGCGGAACACGTTGGACTCGTGCGTCGCCACACTGCAGCAATCAACGACAGCGGCCAGGCAAGCCAGCAGGCGGGCAGGGGGTCTGGTGACGGTGCGCGCCCTCCCCACAGCCGAGCGGCAGAGACGGCAGCAACGGGCAAGCTACCACGCGACCAGCCCGCACCCCTGCTTGCAAGCACGCCATCCCGACAAGCGTTTGTGCGCCTCCAAGCCCCAAGAGTTGCGACTCACGTGTGAAGGTAGCTCGGCCCACGCTCCCGCATCTTTTCCAGCAGAGACGTGTCCAAGGGCCCCATGTGGCTGACGGCCTTTGCAATCTCATGCAGGGCAGTCCTGGTGGCCGGGCTGGTGATCGCCGCCGCGGAAAGCTGCTCGCCGGAGGTGGTGTTCGTGATGGTGTGAACCATTCCGGTCACCGCCAGCCGGCCCGACGTAGAGTGGAAAGGGAAGCCGTGGCCCATGTGGAACTTACCCCACTGGCCGTACTGCGGCCCCAAGGACGCCCATCCGACGGGGGATTGCGCCAGCGCGGCAAGCGTCTTGAATTGAATGGTCGAGTTCGGCCACCCAAGCGCCTCAGCCATGGAGCGCCACATGGCGAAGCCCACGGGCACTCCAGCGCTGCTCTTGCAATTTGTGGCCGGGCTGCTGACGACTGGCGAGAGGAGGTTCTGCTGCTCGACAGACTGAATCGTCGCCGGGCCGAAAATGTGCGGCATCAAGGTCGGGTCAAAGATCGACCCTCCATACGACGCAGTGACCTCTGCAGGGGTGGGAGGTGGGAGGTGGGAGGCGGGGGGGGGGGAGCGGGGAAGGGGGTCGCGAACGCAAGAATTCGCAGCGGAACTGCGGGGCGAGGCAAGGGTGATTGCAGGGCGGGGCTGCACCCCTGCGCTGCCAAACCTCAACCAGCGACGCAGCAGTGCAAGTTGCAGCTTGGCGCAGCCGCCGTCGGTGGAGGCTGGCCGCGTGGCAGCACGGGATTCGGCTCACCTATGCGGCGGCCCTCGCTAGTGTGGAAGGCCTTTGCGTTGAAGAGCGCGATGGCATCGGTGAGCCAGCGCTGCTTGGAGTTGGAGCTCTGGACGACGACAGTCACGGGCGCTGACATGGACACGAGGACGCCCGCAACAATTCCCGCGATCACAATAGCGCCGCAGAGGCCAAGCATGCAATAAGGCTGCGATCGGAGCAGGGCGCGGCGGGACTGGGTCACGGGGGACGTGGCGAAGGCTGCTGCCGGCGTTGTCGCGTTGCCAGAAAAGCACTTGCACGACGTGGCTTGCGGCAAGGCGGCCCGCGCTCACCAGGGGGCACCGCGAGGCCGGCTCGGCCGGCTTGGGCGTGTCCTCATCCGTTTGCTTGCTGCCGTGGGTCGATGCCGCGCTGGACGCCCTCGCCGGACGCCCCACGGAGGAAGGCGTTGGCGACGAGGCAGCTGCCTTGAGAGTTTCGTTCGGCTCCTCCTCCCCCGCCTGGGCCACCTGTGGGGCGCCGCTGCTGTAGGCGGGAGGAATGTACGGGTAGCCCCGAATCACGGGGTTTATTGGCACGATGAAGCCCGCGATGGGCGGCCCCGGGGGCATGGCGCTGGGAGTCCTCGCAGCGAGTTCGATTTGGCCGCCCCTGGAGGCAACCTTGGCGGCGGCACTTGGGGGGTCGGCGCCATTCCCCTCGCGAGCCGAGGGGGCTGGCCGGGCCAGACCCGCGGTCACCTCCATCGAGACAACGCGCTCAGCCTCTGGGCAGCGGCGTGCCGCCGCTGGCGTGTCTGCCTATGCTTGCCGTGTCCAATCTCGGCTGGCAGAGCGCCGAGAGCGCATCGTCGGCAACGGTGCGCAGGCTCCCCAGGCGCAGCTGCCCGCGGAGCAACGGCTGGCTCTCGGCACTGCGCTCGTGGGGGCCCCGCCAGCTGTGGCTTGGCACCACCCCTCATGCCAGCGGTGCGCCATGCCGGCTGCAGCGTCCGCTTTTGGAGACCAGCGGCGCAAGCGACTCCTGAATTGCAGTGACCCCGGCTCTCCAACTAGCCACAATCGTCACCGCGCTCGTGCCGCTGCAACCCCCGCGCTCTGCCGGCTGCACAGGCCGCTCTCCGAGCATGGCAGCCAGCCTCCCCCCCCTGGTCATCGTTGCAGGGTCCAAGAACCCGGTCAAGGTGGATGCCGTCCGGCAAGCTTTCGCGCTCGGCTTCCCGGGCCGCGAAATTGTGGTGACGGGAGTGGCCGCCGAGTCGGGAGTGCCCGACCAGCCCATGGGCGACTCCGAGACGCGCCTGGGAGCGTACAACCGCGCCAAGCGCGCGTCCGAGCTGGCCGCGACGGCAGGGTCCGAGCCCCACTTTGCCGTGGGCCTGGAGGGCGGAGTGCTGGACGAGGAGTGGGCGGAGCCGGGCGCCGCCTCAAAATCCAAGCGCCTGTCCTGCATGGCCTGGATGGCGATTCTCCACACCGCGTCGGGAACATGGGGTGAGTGCTCCGCTTTGGGCGCTGCGCTGCCCGGGCCGCGTCACGAATGCTCGCGCAGCGCGGAGACGGCAGCAATCACAGTCGCCGCTCGCGGCGCCTGCGCATGGGCCAGCCAGACTGGGCTGAAGGCTGCGGCAAGCGCACACACTGGCGCGCGCTTTCTTCGCAGGTGCCGCCCGGACTGGGTGCTTTGCGCTGCCGGAAGCCGTGGCGGACCTCGTTCGCAGCGGGGTGGAGCTCGGAATTGCAGACGACAGAGTGTTCGGCCGGAGCAACTCGAAGCACGGCTCGGGGTGAGGGGCCGGCGAATTCCGGGTGCCTGTGGCTGGTGGAGCCAAGGGGGCGCGGGTGGGGAGGGCTGCGGGTTTGGGGGGCGGAGCTGGCTGGGCGAAGTGCCCGCGCAAGACAGGCGCGGCTTGGAGTGGCAGCCGCTGCGCCGTGACTCCCAGTCGCGCGGAGCCGAGTTGCAGTCAAACCAACGCTCAGGGTATGGTGCGCTCTGGCTGGTGCTCCATTCTCAGTGCTTCCTGTGGTGCTTCAAGCCACTTCAACTCGCGTGTGTCATTGCTGCTCCGACGAGCGCCTCGCAGCGCGGTGGGACTGCTGACCAGAGGCCTCATCGACCGCACGCAGTACTATGTGCACGCGCTCTCGCTTGCCATGTGCCCGTTTTTGCACCCCGTCCACTACGGCTGCCCGGGTGCATCTGAGGACGGGCGGCTGGACGGCGAAGCGGCCATGGGGGTGGGCGAAACTGCCGCGACCGGCGACGGCGCGGCTGCCGAGTAAGCCCACGGCATTTGCCAGATCCCGCCAGCGGTTCCCGGTCAAGCCCGAACAGCTCGTTTTTCTATGCGTGCCGAGCCTTTGCTGGCGCTGGATTTATGGGTGAAATCGCCGCAGCGCCGGCTCCGGCAGGTGCCTGGCCAGTCTGGCGGTTTGTCAGCCGCTGGCCACAAGGCGCTTCCCTCGGCTTGGCAGCGGAGCAGGCCATGCGTGCCCCCCAAACGGCTCACGCGCTCGCACCGGAACGCGCCCGACCAAACACACGTCCCAGACGAGCGGCACTGCGCTGCAAGGCAGCGCTGCCAACGAGCGGCACAGCGCTGCCAATGAGCGGCACAGCGCTGCCAATGAGCGGCACAGCGCTGCCAACGAGCGGCACTGCGCTGTCAATGAGCGGCACAGCGCTGCCAACGAGCGGCCCTGCGCTCTCTCCAGTCCCCAACGAAGACTCTGCCGAGTGCGCGGCAGGGCACGGGTATCATCCCCGCGCCGCTACTGTTCCGAGTGTGGCTGTTTTCCCTCGCAATACCCCGCGCTGCGGTCAGGCCCGCCGCTGCTCGCGAACCAGCACCAGCGCCCCTCGAGCCTCGATGCCAAGCTGCCCCAGCGTTTGGCGCCCGCGCGACACGCGCCCGCCCTCCACTCCCGGCGCCGCGGTTTCCCCTTGGAGCGCAAAGTCTCGCCACGAGCAGAGCGTCCTCCTGGGCAGGAACGTGCACACCTCCCAGCCCTCCATGCCGTGAACCAGGCTTGCCGACGCGGCTGCGTGCTCGCGCTCCTCCGACCCGGCCCTTCCCTCAGCGGCCGCCAGCTCCAGCCAGTCCATCAGCGCCTGAAGGGTCGTCGCTGGGGTCACTTGGCGTGTCAGCCTCCCGCCCAACCCTCCATTGAGGCGCACGGCGAGTGCGAATGGGCCCTCCCCGCCCCCCCCACGCGCCCCCCCGCTGGCTCGCCCACGGGCTGCTGCCACGCGCTGCTCGGTGCGCGTCTGCCTGAGCTCTGCCGCGTCCATCTTGGCGGCATCAAGCGCCGCGTTGCGGGCGTAAACGGCGTCCTGTTGCGCTCGAACTGCGGCCGAGTCCGAGGGGACGCTACGCGCCGCCGGGGTGGCAGCGGGCGCGGCTGCCGTCGGCAAACGCGGCGGTTGTGTTGCTTGCACTGCGCCTGCGGCGGCGTCCACGGCGGCGTCGGCGGTGGCGCTTGCAGCGGCGCTTGCAGCGAGCGCCCGAGCGGATCTGCCAGACGCGGCTTGAGCGGCCAGCGTCCTTGCGGGTGGACCCCTAGCCCGCGCAGCGGCTCTGCTCGCAGCGAGCGCGGCGGTGGCGCGCTGGCCGGACACACGGCGTGCTGCGGCGGAGGACGGGTCGGCTGCAAGGTCCTTGGCTTCCTTGGCCTCCCGCTCGACACGCTTGCGCGCGAGGGACTCCTGGGCCCGGGCTGTGGTGGCCGCGCGCAGGTCGCGCTCACGACGGGCCATTGCCTCGCGCTGCCGGGCTCGCAGCGTGGCCGGGTCCGCGGGCGCCGATTCGACGCTTCCGTCGGGCTTGGGCCCAGTTGCCGCGGACACAATGCCGAGGACGACGCCCCTGACCGGCCCCCACAGCGCTAGAACCAGCACCAGCAGCACGAGACACATTCCAAGCGCTTCGCGGTGCCGCACAACGGCGTCCCGCGCCAGGTCGAACAACTGGCGAGCGTTCCACGCGCTTGGAATTTCGGCATCCGCAGCGAACGTGGCCGCGCCGCCCATGTCCGCGGGGCTGGGGACTGCGGGCACCTCTTGCTGCTCCATTGCAGCGCCCGAGCGAGCGAGCGGGCACGACCCAGCCGCCCTGAAGGGCGAGTGGCGCGGCGCAGCGGATGCTGCTGGCCGAGTGGTTGCTCTGCAGCTGCGGCAGCGCGGCGCTGCCCGCGCGTGCAGCTGGCTTGCAAGCAGCGTGGCGTGAATCGCTGGCCCGAACGCTCGGCCGCGGCGTGCAGCAGTCTGTGGAGAGCGTGCGCGGTGTGCAGCAGTCTGTTTTGCAAGCCCGTGTGAGGCGCACGCCCCTGAGCTGAAGCGCGCCCGGAGCAACACACGCACTGCTCGCTTGAGCGGCTCAGTCTGACTCGTTGACGAACACAAACGTGGACCGGGTGGAGGCGGCCGACGCCTTGGAGGCAGCGCGGAGCCGCGCCTTGGCGCTGGCCGCCGCGGCCTCGGCCGGGGCCTGCTCCAGCATGCTCTGCAGGCGGGCGGAGCCGACGATGCGCTCGAGGTGCGCGGCCTCGTAGCGGTCGAAGAGCAGCAAGGACGAGACCGCGTGGTCCTGGGCCGCGGCGGCCGCGAGCGAGTTGAGGGCGTCCACGTACGTTGCTTCGAGGCGGGGCGTGCCGTAGAAGATTACGTGACGGGTTGCCTTGATGGTGATGCGGTTGAAGTGGCACCACCGCTCGTTCGTGAGGAGGATGGGAGCGGCGCCCTGCTTGAACAGGCCGCGCGCCCGGGACACGTCCTTGTTGTCGCTGTGCTCGGAGATGGGCGCGAATTCGACGTCCTCTCTATCGAGCAGGTTCCGCAGCCGGACGTACTCGAGCGACGAGGAGGCGATGATGAGCGTGTACTGCTGCGTTCCGGCCTCGCGCGTGGCCGCGGCGCGGAGACGGGGCAGTACCACGCGCTGGAAGAAGGCCAGGCGGGCGTCTGCCTGGGCGGCCAGCGAGGGCGCCGGAACGCGCTGGAACACCTGCCGCAGCACAGGCACCACGCGGCCCACGGCGCCCTGGTAGAGCCACCGAACCTCCGCCCAGCCGCGCTCGGGCGCGCACTGCTGCCGCATCCACGCGGTCAGGTCAGGGTCCGCTCGGTCCGACAGCACGATCGTCTGCCTGCGGTTTCGCGCCAGGCCGTCCAGGTCGGCGAGCCTTACCCTGCCAATGTCCGTGCCCCGTGAGAGCTCCGGCTTGCAGTTGAGCATCCTTCCAAGCTGCTCCATGTGCTCCCAGTTCTGCTGCAGCAGCGCCTGCGCCCCGTCGACCAGCACCATCTCCACTGAGGAGAGGAAGTCCTTGGCCCCGGCCTTGCCGCCGTCGTCGCCGCCAGCCTTGGCGATGGCGAGGCGGACGCCGAGGGGGCTGGCTACGATAATGTCCGACGCATAAAAGTCTGCGTAGAGTTTGGACCGCTTGCGGCCGACCTGCAGTCCGACCCTGAAGGCGTCGTCGATGTTTCCGTTGAACATCAGGCGGTGGTCAGACGGAGGGACGCTGTGTCGCTCAATGCGCCGCCGGTCCTTCCGGTCGAAACAGCTCAAGTCTAGGCCGTCGAGCAACAAACGACCGCTCGCGTCCATGGGAAACTCCGTGAAACCGCCGTCGGCCCCCGCCCCAGCCGCATCATCGTCGTCACCACCGCTGCCGGCCTCGCCATCCTCGTCGCCCTCGTCGTCAGCTGACCCGTCAGCTGACCCGGTGCCCCGCCGCTTGGGCGCAGCCAGCCCCAGCGCCCTCCGCAGAGCCTTCTGGTTGACCGCCGGCGGCGCCGGTGGCGCCAGCGCCGCCGCGACCGAGTCCACGCACGACCGGGCAACGTCGCGAAACCGCCAGTCGTGCGAGTGCTCTGCCACAGGCGCCGTGGCAGAGCCCGGCAGGGCGTCCTCATCGCCAAACTCGCGCAAGAACCGCTTCAGATTAGCCACCTCTCGCCCAGGGAGCAGAGCCAGCATCTGCCGCACCAGCAGCAGCGCCCGGTGCCGGGTCGGACAGATGACCAACACTCGCGGGCGGGTCATGCCCTGGTCACGGTAAGCCTCCCCGCTGGCAGCCGCAACGTCACCGGCGGCTTCCAGCGCCGTCAGCCCAGCGGCGGGACCCCGCGGGCGCTTTGACGCCGACTGGCTGGCAGAGCCACCGCGATCCTTCCTACCACGCTTCTTCGATCGCCCACCAGCCCCAGTGCCGCCGCCGCCGCCACCACTGCCAGCGGCGCTGCCAGACTCCGCCTCCGCATCTGACTCCGCCTCCGCCTCCGCGTCACCGTCACCGCCACCGTCGCTCTCACCGTCGCTGTCGCTGTCGCCAGCGTCCAGCTCTGCCAGCTCTGCCTCGCGTTGCTCCAGCAGGGAGAGCGTCTTCGCGGCTCCACCACCGCTCGCCTGGGCGGCCCGCGCCAAGCCATCGGCGGAACGTTTCTCCGCCTTGTCGGCCCTTCGTTTCACCGCTTGCTGGTGCAGAGCCGTGTTGTGGCGCCGCACCCGCTCCCGCGCAGTCACGACGTGGTCGACCACGTGCAGAGCCAGCACGGAGCGAAGTGAGGCGTCGCTTTGCCACGTCCACGCAAGGTTGGCCACGTCGTGATAGCTGCGAAGGTGTCGCCACACCAGCTGCTGCAGCGGGGACATGAAACCGCGCTCCCCACAGGCCTCCATGGCGCCGGAGGCCGCGGCGGTCGCCGCCGCCGCCGCCGCCGCCGCCGCCGCCGCCGCCGCCTGCGTCGTCTCAGCGCCGTCAACTGGCGCCGTCCCTGCTGCCGCCGCCTCTGCCGCTGCCAGCGCCCGAGACGCCGCCTCCGCATCGGCGAGCAGCGCCGCCGCCTCGGCCTCCGCCTCCTCCGCCTCCGCGCGCTTGCGCCGGCGCCGCCACCGCTTCCTCGCCGCGGCGGAGTCCGCATGCGCAAACTCCGCACCGGGCCCGATGTCGGCGTCGTCGGCGTCCGCTGCCGCCTCCTCCTCCTCCGCCTCCAACTCCGCGGCCAGTGCACCGGGCAGAGCGGCGGCGGCAGCCGATGAGGAATCAGCCGTCAAGCCAAACCCTGACTCTGACCCGGACCCGCGGAGCGCCGACGCCGCCTCGTCCGGGTGCGGCAAAACGTTTTGCCGGGCCCAGAGCTGCGCCACGCGGCGTTTCACACCCCCCTCCCGGGGCAGGGACACGTCCACCAAGCGCCCTGCGAAGCCGAGAGGGCCGTCTGCGGAGCGACCCCGCGTGTCAGCTGACCGCCTCGCCGCGGCGCGCAGCCGCTCTTCCAGACCGCAGAGGGGGTCCCCCGCCGCCGCGGACGCGGATACCACCACTCCCGTGGCCAGCGACGCCGCGTGCCTGCCCCCAACCTCGGCCAGCGGCATCGGGTCCGGGCAGAGCTGCGAAACCGCGGCCGGCCGGCGGGACGAGTTTGCGTTGCCAGTGGCGCGCACAGCCGACGCCTTGTGGGTGGAGTCGCCCCCGCCAAAGGCTGGCTCCCACTGAGAGGGGCACGGCGGCGGGATGGGCAGAGTCGTCACGCCGGCCGCGGAGCCCGCCGCCGCGTCAGCGTCGGCGTCGGTGTCAGCGTCAGCCCCGGCTGCTGCTGCTGCTGCGGCGGCGGCGGCGGCGGCGGCGGCGGCGGCGGAGGAGGAGGAGGAGCTTGCAGATGCTGGCGATGCCGATGAGGACTTCGATGAGGGGCCGGTCGCCGCAGTCGTGACGGCCGCTGGAGCGGCAGAGGCCGCAGCCGGCTCGGCAGCGCGGCGAGCCGCCGAGCCAGCGGACGGCTTTCCGTCGCGGGCAGAGCGGCGGACGCGGGGAACCGCGCTGGCAAGGCTGTCCACGAGGCTGCTGAACGCCTCAGCGGTCGATGCGCCGGGGCCGGCGCCCTCGTCGTCGGAGTCGGCCTCGGCCTCGAGCTCGCGCTCTGCAGCCTCCTTTGCCGCAGCAGCCTCCGCCAGTTGGCGCCGCTGCCGCACAAACGACGAGCCGCGCAGGGCGGACGAGTCGATTGCTGCCTCCACAGCGCGGGCGGCCGCCCCGTCGATGGCGCCTACGTTCTCGCGGGCACGAGACCGCTTGGCTTCCTCTTTGCGCGCGTACCGCGCGCGCGCGCGCTGCACCTTGTTTCCCGCATGGGGGTTCCGGCCCGGCATTGCAACGCGCCGTGCCCTCGTACCCAGCCGCGCAGGTTGCGCAAGCACGAGTGGTCTGGCGCCCTGGGCGCGCGCTTTGCTGCCGCCGCCACACAACAAAGACAGGGCTCTGCCGTGCCTGGCCAAGTATTCAACATTTCGCAAGCATGGCGCCGCGGCGGCCCGAACGGCGCGTCTAGAGGAGCCTGTCGGGGTCGGTGCACGTGAAGAACGTGTGGATCTTCTCGGAGAGGGCGCGCTGCTGGGAGCGGGGCCCCATGCAGTCCTGCAGAAGCAGGGGCGCGCTGGCGCCCGCGGCGCGAAACGCGCTTGAGAGGGCTGCGAGCGTGGGGTATTTGAGCACCACGTGCGCTGCGCGCTGCGCGCTCATGCCGGGAATGCTCTGCAGCACCGCGAAGCACACCTCCCGGACGTCCTTGTCCGTCCGGCGCGCGCCGCCGCCCCCGGAGGCACCGCCCGCGCCGAACCCGCCGCCGCCGCCCCTGCCACGGCCGCGCCCATGCCCGCGCCCGCGCCCCCACCCTCCTCCTCGGCCGCCCGCGCCTCCCCCGCCCCTGCCGCCCTGTGCCGCCTCCTGGCCGTCGCCACCGAGGCTCGCTGTGTCGCTCAGCGGCGTGCTGGCACCGTCGGACGGGGCAGCCATTCGCACCACCTCCCCCGTGCCACACAGCGGCATGGGCTCCAGCTCTGCCGGGTCCAGCCCCATCTTGGCGAGCACGGAGCTCAGAGACGGCATGCGCGTCTTGTGGCTGGCTGCCATGGCCTGAGGCTGCTGCTTCGCCGGCGCCTCGGCGGCGGCGCGTGTGAGCCCCACAACCTCATCCGCCAGCTGCGATGGTGTGTCGACGAACACGGTGTCGACGTCCTCCGCCACAAGCAGCTCTGCCCTCAGGTCCAGCAGCGACTGCGGAGACACGACGGCGCCGCAGGCGGGGCCGCGCTGCGCCGCCACCACCGCCCGCGACACCCCCTCGCTAAGCAGCAGCAGCCGCACGCTGGGGGGCAGAGCCGCCTTCGCTGCAATCACCCGCTGGCGCAACGGCTCTGCGCCGGGCACTCGAAGGGCGGTCACCACCTCGCTCGCTGACACGAACAGGGCTGCCATGGGCTCCAGACACCGCGTCTCGCTCATCGTGCCGTCCGGCTGCGCCACCCTGCGAAGCAAGCAAGCAAGCAAGCGCACCGCGCACCATCAGCGGGCGAACGGGGGGGCCTGGCGAATGCGAACGCCGCGTCAACGACTAGCAGCGCTGAGCCAGCGACACGGGCACCAGCCCCGTTCGCCGCCACCCCAGCGGCAGTGGCAGGGTACCGATGGCAGGGTGTCTCTGATCCTGCCTGGCTGCCTGGCTGCCTGCCTGGCTGCCTGGCTGCCTGCCTGGCTGCCTGCCTGCCTGGCTGGCTGCCTGGCTGCCTGCCTCCGGGGGGGTCTCACTGTCGCGTCCAGACGATGAGCCCGGCGACTGAGGCAATCGTCCTCCCGGCAGCGCCCGACGGCTCGTGCCGGAACCCCCTGCCGTCCTTGGCGAACGCTGTTGCGATGGCGCGCGCGAGCGAGTCGAAGGCCCCAACGCGGGCCTCGTCCCGCACCGGAACGAGCGCATCCGGCAGCACGCAGCACAGTTCCCGGTGGGCAAAGGCGCCAGCCCGCTGCCGTGCCCAGTGCCGCTCCAGCCGCTTATCCGCCGCCACCGCCGCCCGCGTACTTCCGCCCTCGGAGGCGCCGCGCCGCAGAGGCGCCGCAGCGCCGGCTGCGGCCCCCAAGCCTGCAGCACCGCCGGTGCCGGCCGAGCCACCTGCCGCACCGCGCGGGAGCGCTTGGCGGGGAGGCGACACCACCTGCGCCGGGGCCGACGCCGCCCGCTCCACAACAGGGCGCGGCCCCGGCCCAGAACAAAAGCCGTCCGCCGTCGCTGCTGCAGCGGCGGCCCGCGGCTTGCCGGGCAGCCTGGCTTGCAGCACGCCAAACACGCCGTCGTCGTCGTCGCCGAGCTGGTCGTCTTCCTCGCTCGCCGCTCCATCGCTGTCAGAGAGCGAGCCGTCGAGGCCTGCCAAGAAACGCTGCGCCCGGCTTGTCCCGATTTCGACTACCTCGGGGCTCCGGGCGCGCTTTGGCTTGCGAGCAGATGCCGGGCCAACGTCGCTGCTGTCGTCCAGCACGATTGGGCCGCCGCTGGGCTCACCCATCGCGCTGGCACCGCACGCAGGCAAGCTTCAGATCACGGGGCCCAGCGTGGCGCTGCTCTGTGCGCGCCCCGGCCGGCCTGGGCCGGAGGCTCTCGGTTTGGACGCGGGGCAGAGCAGCAGGCGCCACAGGTGCAACAGGCGCGTCCCAAGAGCAGGGGCTGCGGCGTGGGGGAGTGTGTCTTGTGTTGCTGCGGCTGGACCCGGGGCGTGGCGGGCGCCTGTCGAGCGCTGCGCATCGGGGCTCGCCTGGGTTTGGGCTGGGTGCGCTCAAACGCTGGATTGGCACGCGAGCGCAGCTCAAGCCGCCCAACGCGTCAACGCACTCACGCCGCGAACGGCTCCTCGTCGCCCTTGCGCCACTGCACGGCGTGCGCGTCAATTTGCTCAAAGGGCGCGGTGATGCCGCGCTCTTTGCGGAACTGGTCGACTGCGCGCTTGCAGCCGGGAAAGCTGCCGTAGTCGTCGACGATGCAGAATCCCCGCGGCGAGAGGCGCTCGTACGCGCCCTCGAGCGCCGTCCACGTGGACTCGTACGTGTCACCGTCCAGCCTGAGCACTGCGACGGCCCTGAGCGCGGGGTGGCCGTCCGGCCACATGCGCTTGCTCGAGTCGAGGCTTGCGCTGAAGAACCCTCTGAGGAAGACCACGTTGTCGTCCAGAAGCCCCAGGCGGGCGAAGTGGCTGCGAACGCGGTGCAGCCCCGCGCTCACGCGCGTGCGAACGGGCACGTCGGGGTGGCCGGCCGCCTCCATGACGCAGCGCGCCCACCGCACCAGAGCGGGATCAAGATCGCCCTTGTCAGTCATCTTCGGGAAGGACCTCACGCCGTCCGGCATGACCGCGTCCACGGTGCGCATCACGCTCTGCAGGAGGGAGTCCGGCAGCATCAGCGCCATTGCGCGAAGGGCGTGGACGGCGGCCCAGTTCGCCACGCGGCTGGCAAGCGGTCTCTCGCTGGCCGGGACAAAGTCCTCCGCCGCCGGGGGCACGAACGTGTCGGCGCAGAGCACGCGGCGCGCGTCGGGCCCGGCGTCCGCGCCCTTGGCCCTGAGAACGGCCTTCGCCGCCACGGCCGCGCCCCCGAAGAGCACTCCGCACTCCAGCACGTCCCCGGCCACGCCCTCCGCCACCACGCTCTCCACCGCCTCCTGCAGCTTGGCCAGCCGCCTGATGCCCACCCAGCTCATCGCGTCGCGGGGCTCGTCGGCGCCCACTACGCGGTGCGCGAGGCTGAATCCGTTGGACGGGTAGAGCCGCCCGTCGGCTGCGTAGGCGATTCGGGCGGGGTCCTGGTACACGCAGCCGGACACCACCCGCCGGACCATGTCGGCGTAAAGAGCCGCCGCGTCGCCTGACGCCACCTGGCCCAGCCCGTGGGCCGCGTAGACGGCCGGAACGACGTCAGCGGGCACAGCAGCGGCTGTCGCACCCGCAGCGGCAGCGGCAGCGGCGGAGCCCGGGGCGCCCGAGCCGCCAACAGCCTCGGGGTCGAAGCGCTTGCCCGAGGCGCCCAGCACAACAGTGGGGCGCAGCGGGTCGATGGCGCTGCGCTCCGCGTTGTCCAGGTCCTCGGCGCCGTCGCAGTACTGGGCGGCCGGAGCGCCCGGCTCGCGGGGCAAAAAGCTCCCCGTCTTTCCGAGGGATGCGACAGCCTCGCTGCTGGCGGCACTTGCATCGTCGATCGAGGGGGGCGGGCCGACGAGCGCGAGAGGCTGCCGGCGGCCGAGCAGTGCCAGCGACGCAGCAACGAACGCCACGGCCGTCAGCACGTGCAGCGCCGCAGAAGCCCCATACGGGGCACTTGCTGTCTCGGGGTTCGCGCCCGCTTCCAAGAAAGCGCTGCCGGCCTTGTAGAGGGCGCCGGCAAGGCGGCTGGCGTTCCAGTGGAGCCAGAAAGCCGCCGGCACCAGCACGCACAGCCACTCCACGGCCCGGCGCGTGAACACCTTGGCGCGCGCTTGCTCCTGCGGCACGCCAGACCCGGACGCCATCGAACCGCCTGCGCTCCTGGGGTGCACGTCGCCCCGACTCGGGCGGCCATTGGCGCCTTTTTGTTGAACCTCCTGGCAGAGCCCACCCGGACCACCCCACGTCGCACACGGCCGCAGACAGTCGCGTGCTGGAACAGCGGGGCTGCTGCGCACAGGCGTGTGGTCTGGTGCAGCGGCGGCGACCGTGCCCGTTCCAGTGGGCGCGGTGGCGGGGGACACGGAGTTCATCGGTAAATGTCGCGTGCGGAGTTGTGACTCCTCGAAACGGCTCGGCGCTGCCCAGCCGCTTGCGACTGCGGCGCCCGATGTGCGCGGCCGCGCCTGAGCGTGACAGCAACGTCGGCTCGCTTGTGGGACGTGCCGCTGCGCAAGAATCATCCTTTTTTTACTCCCGCGCTCCGCGTGAGGTTTCCCACCGCGCAAGCACCGTGGCCTCTCTGCCACGCGAGCGGGACAAGGCCTCGGTCCCTCGCGCGTTGATTGACACATTCACAGAGAGAGAGAGAGAGAGAGAGAGAGAGAGAGAGAGAGAGAGAGAGAGAGAGAGACAGACACGCAGACACACACACACACACAGGGGGAGAGAGGGCGAGCGGCCCGCGAGCACGGGCCGCCAATTCCGTCTCGACTGGCGGGCCCGTCACAGCCACGGAAGCCACCCCACGTAGAGTCGGCAGAGGTTCTCGTGGCTGGTCGCCTCGGCGATGAGGCGGTGTGCCTGGCCCTCGACCGACAGCGGGGTCCCGCCCGCGCCCGGGTTGCCCGCAGCTCGGCCAGAGGCGAGTGCCACCTCGCCGGCCGTGTGGCCGTAGTTGTAGAAGCCGGCGATGCGCTCAGCCGTGCGGCGCATGACCTCGAGGCCTTCCATTTGGACGGTTTCGCCTCCGACGCCGGTGAGAGGCAGCATGCCGCCGTCGCTGCCGACGCGGTCCGACCCCCTGCCGCCGCCCGAGTCGCTGCCTCGCTTGGACTTTCGGTTCCACTCCACGAGGGGGTCGTGGACGAAGGGCTCCAGCACCGACAGCAGCACGTCGCGCTCCGAGCGGAACACCCGCAGACACGCCTCGGCGGTGCGGCGGAACGTCCCCTCGTGGCCCGCCAGCCCCATGCCGTCGAGCATGTTGCCAGTGAGGCGGAACGGCACCACCTCCGCGCGGCGCAGCTTCAGGCCCTTGTCGAAGATGCAGTCGAAGTCCACGTGCACGCAAGCGCCGCTTCGCGTGTCGATGAGCAGGTTTTCGCCGTGGCGGTCGCCCAAGCCGATGATGTGGCCCGTGATGCTCCACGCGGCGGCGGAGCGCGCAAACTCGGTGCGGGACGCGAGCCACTCTGCCGGCCCAGCAAACGTGAGCGGAAACCACTGGTGGAACAGCGCGGGGAAGAGCGGCAGCCAGCGGAAGCGAAAGCGCGTTGCCATGGTCTTTTTGTCGTGTGCAAACATGTCCTGCTCCTTCTGGTACGTCTTGTACGTCTCGGTCACCACGACCATGGGGTCCTTGAGCTTGTTCGCGGCGTACACCTTGGTAACCTCGGCCCGGAACGTGGACGTGCCCTGGACCCACTCGGCGAGCCCCGTGTCCTCGCTCAGCACCACCACCGCGTACGCTCGCAGCGCCAGCGCGCGCCTACGGCCCTCCGCGTCCCGCCGAAGCAGCCTGTTCACCGTCGTGGCGAACTCCATCACGCGCGCGTCTTTGCGCAGGTCACCGCGCCGCTCCGTCTTGCACAGGAACGGGTGGCGGCGGCCGTCCGTCCCCATGGCCGTGACCCGCTTCGGCTGCTCCTTGGAGGACATCACCGCCACCGTGGGCTCAAGCTCTGCCACGAGCACCTGGGAGTCGGGCTCGCCGAAGCCGGACAGGGAGAGCGACCCCGGCGCCAGCTGGTCCACCCGGCCGCCGTTGATGACCAGGGCGGCAGCGGCGGCGACCTCCCCCTCAGCCAGCGCCTCCGCCTCGTCGCCCGATCCAGCAATGCCCTGCGTGCCGGCGGTCGCGCCGGTGCCGCCGGGCGCCGACCCCATCGGCGAGCCCGCGGCAGCAGCCGACGCGCCACCAGCGCTTGAACCGGCGCCGGCGTTCGAGACAGCGCCCGCGGCAGCAGCGCCGCCCTCCGCGCCCCCCCAGCCACGACCACCGTCCAGCGGGTCCGGGGCCTCAGGCACCGACACCGTCAGCTGACGCAGGTTCGGGATCAGCACGCCGTTGGCGCCGGCGGAATCAAACGCGCGACGTGACACGGACCAGCTGATGTTCAGCTGCTTCGAGTCCGCAGCCGTGGTTGACCGCGCGCAGGCCACCAGCGCCTTGACAGTCGAGTTGTAAAGGCCCACCTGCGCCTGGTGGCCGGGCAGCCCGGCAGAGCCACGGATCAAGTCCAGCACCTGGTGGGCTCGCTCTGCCCGCAACCGCACCGTGCTTCGGGAGAGGCTGACGATCGACCAGTGGCTCTGCCGCGGGAAGAGCAAGCTCACGAGCTGCAGCGTGCGCTGGATGAATCCGGCCACGCGGCCGTGCCTGTGGCAGATTCGCGACGTGAGCTGCGGCAGAGCCGTGAGCCATCGGTTGGCGGTCATGGTGGCGAGGAGGCCCTCCAGCCGATCGAGAAGCCGCTGCAAGCACTCCTCAGACGGCTTCGCGTAGACCGACTGCGGGTCCGACGCGAGCACCGCGCCGACACTGGCTCCGCCGCCGGCTGCAGCTGCGGCGGCGGCTGTGGAGGAGGCCGAAGAAGTGCGCGATGCAGAGCCACTTCGAGCCTCCCGCTCGCAGGCCGCGCCATAGTCGAGCACCAGCGTCAGGACCCGGGGCAGCATCTCGTACACGTGGCGGGCCTGAGAGCGCGCTGCCCGGAGCCCGCGGCAAAAGTGCTGGACTACAAGAGTCACGTGCTTGTCCCGGGACTCCAGCACCGAGCTCTGCAGGTCCCCCGCCGAAACCGCGACCATCAGGCTCTGCAGAACCGAGTCGAAGTACCGGCCCAGCCGGTAAATGCCCTCCTCCCACTGCTGCCCCAGCTTGATGGCGAGGCGAAACCGCGCCGCAACGGTCCTGTCCGCGCACTGCGCGTCCAGCTGCCACCCCGTGGCCAGCAGCACCCGCCGGCCCTCCTCGAGCTGCTCCGCCTCGGTCATGCCTGCAGCAGCCGCCTCGACGGCCCTGGAGTCCCTCACGACCGGCTCGATCTCCGCTAGCGCCGCCCGCACCCGCCCCTGTGCCCTGAGCAGTCGGGCCGACTCCACGCCCGCCGATGCGTCGCCCAGCGCCTTGGCTCGCAGCAGAGCCGTCGAGGCCACTTCGAAGCTGCCAGCTCCTCTGGCCAGCCGCGCCAGCTCTGTCCAGGACGCGGCCTCTGCTGAGCGCAGGCCGAGGACGCGAGCGACGCTCCGGCGAGCGGCCAGCACCGGCTCTCTGGCTTCCATTGACGGCTGCGTGATGTCCAAGCGACCGCCGGGTGACCACCGGCTGACCAGCGCCTGGCGCTCCCCCGACCACTCCCCCCTCCCGCTGGCAGCAGCCGCCTCCACGGCCGCTGCCGCCTCCTCCACATCGGCGAGGGCGTGGAGGCGGACGGCGTGGGCGTATGCTCGGGTGTAGCCGTCCGACGACGCAGCCGCGAGCGAGCGTACGGCCGACGACCGAGCAGCCCGCAGCGCCCCGGCGAGGGACCGGCTTGCCCCAGCCAACGCAGCTCCTGCCGACGATCCTGCCGACGATCCTGCCAGCACCGCCGGCTCATGCAGGAACCCTCCATGCAGGGCGGCCGATGACCAGCCGCCAGCCCCATCCGACACCGACGCCGACGCCGCCCCCGCGTCGAGCAGCGCCCTCCCGCCGGCGGCGCCGTGTCGCCACATGTGCCCGTGGCCATGCCCAGCCGCCAGCGAGGCCACTCCTCCGGACGCCGCCCCCGTGGCAAGCAGCGCGCGCTGCCACCCCTCGAGGCGCCACATCCCCCGCGGCGGCGGCAACGCCCACGCGATTGACGAAGTTGCGCTGCCGGGAAGGATTGCAGCTGCCGCGCCAACGGTGGTGTGCGCGAACGGGCCCCTCCAGCCGGCCGGCAGCCGGCCAGCCTCAGCCAGAGACTGGCTCCGAAGCAGCCGGAGCAGCTTGCGCGAAACCGCTGGCCGGCAAGACCCGCCGGTTTCGCGTCCACCGCGAGCGCCACGGTCGGCGAACTCCATCGATCCGTTGCGGAGGCGCAGCTGATCGCTTCCGGCCAAAGCATCGCCCCACTGTCCGAGGCGGGTCACCGCGGCATCACTGCCGCTGCGAGAGGCCGTCCCGCTGTGCGGCCCCGTCGCCGATGCTGCGGCCCTCCCGGGCTTCACAAACGTGGCGGCAGCTCTGGCGGCGTCTCTTGCTGCGGTCTCAACGCGGTGGAGCTCCAGCATGACCCTGCCCATCGACGCCTCGAACGGCTCTGCCGACGGCGCGGCGCCTGTGTCCGCTTCGCCCATGCGGTTTCGCGCCTCGCCTCCAGCAGAGCCGTTGAGAAGCTCGACGAGCGCGCCCCACTGGCCCAGCTGCCACGCGGCGTCACAGGCCAGAGGCGCGAGCGCCGGCGCCAGTGCCGGCTCCGCCGCGATCACCCCGCGCGCCCTGACCAGGGAGGTTTCGATGTGCCCTGTCCGTTGAAGGCACCGCACGAGGCCTGCCTGCAGAGCCGCCCGCTCAGCAAGCTGCGACGCGGTTGCGGCAGCGTCGACGCCTGAGTGGGGCGCCGGGCGGGAGTCGTCCGCATCGGCGCTGGCGCCGCTCTCGCCGGCGTCGTAGCGGCCGCTGCCGCTGTCGTCGCCGCCGTCGTCGTCACTCTCGGCGCAGTCGTCGTCATCGTCGTCGTCGTCGTCGTCGTCATCGTCGTCATCGTCGACGTCGTCGACGTCGTTGCCGCCGCCACCGCGCGATGCTTGCACGCCACCTGCGCGGGTTCCCGCACCCGCCCTGCCCGCTGAGCGCCTCGGACGCTTGCGCGGGCCAGCGCCAGCACGGGAACGCGCCCTCTCGGAGCCGTCAGAGGCGTCGCCTCCGCCGTCGGCGACGCCGCTGCCAGTGGCGCCGGCACCACCGTTGGCACCCCACACTGTCCCTGTTGGGCCCAAGCCCAACCCTTCCGCGGCGTGGTCGGCAGAGCCCGCGGCCGCCAGGGCCTCATACGACACCAGTGCATCCGGCCACCGCCCATCGTGCTCCGCGTCGAGAAGTTGCTCACGGAGCGACTCCCTGGCGCCGCCCTCGCCGCCTCGCCCGCCCGCTGTCTTGGCCTCGCTGGACTCAGCTGCGGCAGCAGACGAAGTGGCAGAGCCGTCGGGTCCCGCGAAGAGCCGCTTGGCTCGGAGCGCAGTGACCCCGTGGATGGTGTCCGGGTCACCCGTCGCCGCGCAGAGCTGCTGCAGCAGAGCCAGCTCTGCGCGAGTGTAGGGCACTTCCCCGAAGACGAGACCGCCCACCGCAGCGGCGCTGCCGCCGTCGGTGGCGGGCTCGGAGCGGCCAATGTGCGCCTTGACCCGTCGCTCGACCAGCGGGTCCAGGATGCCGTTTCGGAAGGGTCCGGCGTACCGCGCCCGCAGGTACGACTCGAAGTACAGCAGAGCGCGGGGAGCGGCGCCGACGCGGTGCGCGGCCAGCGCCAGGAGGTTTCTCGGAACTGTCCGCACGAGGGCCGCAACGCGCTTGCCGTCCCCGAGCAGTGCCGACATGCCCTTGGGGGAGGAGGACGAGGAGGAGGACCTGCGCCTGCGTGGCGCGGTGGCCATCCGCAGAGCGTTCGCCTTCTCCCAGGCGGTTAGGGTATCCATCACTCCGAACACCACGTGCGCGCAGCGGGCCACGTCAGCGTCAACCCGGCGGAACGAACTGCCGAGCGGGACGGCGGTCAGCTGACTCTCGTCGGCGTCGGGCGGAACGCCGGCCGCGGAGGTCAACACTTCGACCATTTCACCCCGGATCTCCGCCGAAACCGCGCCGTCTGCGTTGGGGAGAGACGCCACGCACGCTAGCGCGTACGGCAGCGCCGCGAGGGCCAGGTCCGCGTCCGCCCATGCCGCGGTTTCGCACGCGAGAAGGATCCTTGGCCACGTGCCTGCCTCGAGTGACTCCTCGTCCGCACCCGCTGCCAAGCTGCGCGTCGCGTCGCCGGCGTCAGCCCCACCACCACTGCCGCCTGCTGCAGCAGTCCCAGCGCCGTCGCCGGCGCCGTCACCGGCGCCAGCCGTCCCTGTTGCCGCTGCTGCGGTCATCGCGATGAGGCGAATCACGCGGTGCGTCCAGCTGCAAGCCCACGCCGCGAACCGGGACCGGGAGGCGCTGGCTCTCACGTGTGGAAGGATTCTGAGAGACGCAGACGGAGCGGGATCAGCTGACCCAGGCGCCGAAACCGCGCCCATTGAGCGATCGCTGGCGTGGCTGAGCGGGTCGGAGGCCCTTGCAGCGCGGTGAGAGCTGTGGCCAGCGAAGCCGCCACCAGCTCTGCCGAGACGCTCCGCAGCCCCATGTGCCCCCCGCCTGGTGCCAGCGTCGCCTGCCCAGCGAGAACCAGCTCCGTGGGCAGCAGCCGCTCGCGCCGCCGCCGCCGCCGCCGCCGCCGCCGCCGGGGGCCGGGCAGGTGAACCCGCCCCCCCCTCGTGCAGCTGCGACATCGGCACCACCGCAAGCGCTTGCGATGGCGCGAAACCGCGGTGGTCAGCAAACGGGGCTCGCAGCGAAGACGCCGGCGACGAGGATGCGGGTGCGGACTTGGCCGACACGGGCCTGACTGGCCCGTGATCGTCCTCGTCGTCGCTGCATCTGCTGGCTCTGCCAGGATTGGGATTGCTACCCGATGGCTCCGGCCAGTGGCGGCGGCGCCTGAGCTCCGCGGTCGCCAGGCCATCCTGGTGGTGGCGGCGCGAATCCCCGTCCGACGTCGCCGCCCTCCGGACAGCGACTGCGGCAGAGCCACTTCGTCGCGATCGGCGAATGGAGAGAGTTGACTCCCAGTAGGGAGCCACGACGTCGGCGACGTCGGCGCCAACCAGATCCACCAGCGGCTGGGGAAGCTGCATGCCAAGCCCTGCTGCCGCAGCGGCGGCAGCGCCAGCACCAGCGCCAGCGCCAGCGCCAGCGCCAGCAGCGCCCGCACTGGACTGGGCACCGCCGAGTGCGCCCGCGGCAGCAGGGCCGGCCGCCGACGCGGAGGACTGCGCTCCCCCTCCGTGACCGCCAGCCGCGCCGGCGTGCGCGGAGGAGGAACCTGCCGCCAGCCCCGACGCGGCCGACCCGTGCTCGGCGGCCGGGCCAATGCCTGCCTGCGACGCGGAGACGACGGCGTGGCGAACCCGCTGCCGCATGCTGAGGCGCGGTTTCGCCACTCCGAGCAGAGCCGCGGCCTCCTCGAGCATGCGTTGAGCGGTGAGAGCGACGGCCTGCTGGGCGCTGGACCCCGCCGCCGTTCGAAGGGCCCTCGCGATGTGGGAGCGGATGAAGTGCTTCACGAAGTGCTTTCGGCTCTGCTCTGGCTCTGCTTCGACTGTTCCGTTGACCACCTTGAGGTCGAGCCTGGCAGGGTCGACCGCTCCAAGCAGGCCGATGCAGCGGCCGCAGAGGTCCCTGGTGCGGTCCGTGGTCGATCGCCGAGCGACGCTGAGCAGAGCCGCGAGGAGGTCTGACACCACCGGATCCGAGGGGCCCCCCTCCACAGGGCCCCCCGCTCCGCTGGCGAGCGCAACCGCAGCCGCAGGCGCCCCGCGCAGCGCCGACTGCACGGCCGCCAGCGCCAGCGCCACCACGCCCTCCACGTCGTGCCGAAGCAGCGGCACGAGGCTGGCGAGGCGGCGTGCGAGCTGCCCGGCGGTCGCGAAACCGCTCCCCGACGCGCGCAGGGGCTCTGCCGACCCGGAGCCCGCTGGAGCCGGCGCAGCGTCGCTCCTGTCCCGTGCATGCCGGGGCGCTGTCGCGCCGGTGCCGCTGACCACGGCGGCCACATCGCTCAGAGACTCGGCCGCTGGCCCCAGTGGCAGCAGCGGCAGCGCAGAGGCGGTGGCTCGCTGTCTCGCCAGCAGAAGCAGCCGCAGCGCCCCTGCAGCCAGGGCCCTCGGGCCGGAGCAACTTTCCGCCCACGCCGAAACCGCTGCGAGGCCGGTGAGCGGCCGGCCGTCCCAGCCCCGGGCAAAGCGGAGCGAAACCGCCCACGAGGCGGGGTGCCAGGCATCGTCGGAGTCGCGGCCCCACCAGTGCCGCGGCGGGGCAGCAGCCAGCAGCGCGCCCGGCACGAGGCGGATACTGCTGCCGCTGCCGCTGCTACTGTTACTGTTGTTGCCGCTGCTGCTGCTGCTGCTGCTGCTGGAACTGCCAGAGGTGGTGGCCACAGCGGCGCCGGCGCAGCTGCTCGCAGCTCCAGCACCAGTCGTGTTCGCGTCCGCCGGCGCGGCAGAGCCAGTGGACGGTGCACGCGCGACTGGGTGGCTTGCCCAAGCAGGCTTTGAACGACGCAGCGTTGCTCGCCGCGCACCCTTCCTTCCCAGCAGCGAAACCGCGTCCACGGCAGCCGACAGCTCCACCTCGTCGTCGTCACCCTCAAAGTCGCCGTCCGCCCCGCCAGCGGCAACCGCCCCGCTACCGAGCGCAGTTGCTCCGGCGACGGACCCAGGCTGAGCCCCTGCCTCCGTGCGACGCCCGCCCGCTCGCCCAAGGGACAGCTCTGCCACTGATGGAAGGATCCACGACGCCTGAGCCGCCGTCGGAAGGATGCTCGTCGCTCCGAGCGACGGGTGGCCGCCCAGCGGCTCTGCTATGCCCGGGAACCGTGGGGTCGCTGATGCGCCGGCGGCGGGGTCAGACCCGCCCTGCCATCCATGAGTGGCTCCGCTGCTGACGTCACTACGCCCGAGATACCTGCCACCGGATGCCGTGACGGCTCTGCTCCCGCTCCTGCCGCTCCTGTGGTTGCTGCTGCTGCTGTTGCTGCTGAGAGCTGAGGCCGCTCTGCCAAGCTGAGAGACGTCCATCTCGAGCTCGGCTCCAGCTGCAGCAGCGGCTGCGTCCGCAACGGACACTTCATCGCCCGGTGATACCTCCCATGCCTCGGTGTTCGCCCACTGAGCGCCCGAGGCCGCGGCCACTGAGCCTGCCCCGTCCGCTGCGGCCCCTCCCTCAGCCACGTGCAGCAGCAGAACGTACACCGTAGGCAACGCTGCAGCGAGCGACTCGTCTGAGAGACGCGACACGAACGCGAGCAGCAATCGGCACGCCTCCGCCGCAAGAAGCGCCCTGCTCAACGCATACTTGAGCAGAGCCGTCAGCTGCGTGACCATTCGGCTGGCGGCAGCTGGCAGCAAAAACGGCACGAGACGCCGGAGCGAGCGAACGCCGGCCAGCTTGGCTCCGTCGGGCACCGCTGGGTCAATGCAGAGCCCCGCTATGCGGTTGAACAAGGAAGAGTAACGGATACTCACGTAACCGCGCGCAGGCAGCGCTCGTACCGCCCACGACGCCGGCCCGTCCGCCGCCTCGGCCCCGGCCGCCTGAGGCGCCGCCGCTCCAGCCGCAGGGCCGCCCTCCTCGCGCCCCGGCCCGGCAGGCGTCAGGCCAAACGCCTCGGCCACGCACTGACCCAACGGGCCGCTCCGGCCTGGGCCCCCGGAGGCCGACCCGCCTGCCAGCGGGTCACTGGTGAAACCGCATGGTCTGTGTGCGGCCTCGTCCTTCGTAAGGCGCCTGAGAACGTCCTCTAGGGCAAAGGGGTCCGTCCGTGGCAGAGCCGTCGCCATCAGACCGGGCACGCTGGTGGTAGAGGCGCCGGAATCGCCAGTGGCACCGGTCACGCCCCTACGAGCAACGCTGCTGCTGCTGCTGCTGCTGCCGCCGCCGCCACCGCCGCCCGCAGCGCCGGCCCGCCCCATGAACGCATCGAGCGTCGCCTTCCGGGTGACCGAACTCCCTTGGGTAGCAGCCGGCTGGGATGCCTGAGACCGGCCAGCGCCGCCCGCCCCGCCGAGACCCCCGCTTGAGGCTGCTGCTGCTGCTGCCGCCAATGACGACGACGAGGACGAGGGCTCCAGACCGAAGGCTTCGAGGACGTCACCAGCTCTCATATCCGGCGACGCTGGCAGCGCGTCCGTCCCGAGAAGACCAACACCGAGCGACCGCAGGCTGAGCAGCAGCCGACCTGCCTCAGACTCGGACGCGACGCGCCCTGCCGCGACGGCGCAAATCACAAACACACGGCTCGCTACCGCGCGCAGGAGCGCCGGCGCCGACGGGAAGCGAAGGAGGTGGACCAGCTGGGCCCAGGCACGCCGCGATTGCTGCGAGCACGCCCCGCCCAGCAGCAGCCGGCCGCACGCCTGGGCGGCGAGGGCGAGCCGCGACGCCATCAGCATCTGCCGCGTTTGAGCTCGGCGGGCGGGCTGGGAGAGCGACGCGAAGCCGAACAGGTCCCTCTCGTCGCTCACCATCAAAGAGCCGGTTCGAACGGCAGAGCCGGCCCTGCCGGGGGGCCCACCGTTTCTCGAGACGTCGCTGCCGCCGCCCGCCGTCCCGCCGTCGTCGGCATCGGGAACAGCAGCAGCGGAGGAGGACGAGGGCGAGGAGGCGGTGCCAACGCCGGCCGCGTCCTCAATCGTGCCGGCCTTGAGCACGTGTGCCAGCACCGCCAGCGACCCCAGCGCCTCGGTAGAGCCAAGCCACACCAGGTGCGGAACCACAGAGGGGGCAACACGTGCCGCAAACCCTTCCGGGTGCGAAACCGCTCCGTCGGCGGCGGCCACCTCGGGCGGCAAGCCGGGCCAGGACCCGTCGTGACCCACCTCCAGCACCTCCCGGAAGAAGGCTGCCAGCACGCCGGGCCGGGCTGCGTTGAACAGGGCCGTCGACGAAACCGCCACAAGCGTGTGCTCAAGCGATAGCACCAGCCGGAGGAGGGATCGTCCGACCGGCTCTGCCGCCTCCGTCGCCGCAGAGCCACTTCGCGGCCTGGCCGCCCGGGCAGTGACACAGCGCGCGAGGCGGTGGAGTGCCTCGCGAACGGCAGAGCGAGCGGAGGACGCGGCCGTGGACGCGCACCACAGCCGGATCAGAGCCGCCGCCGAGGCGGTCAGGAGGGGTCGGGACCAGGAGGTCTCGTCCGCGGCGACGTCTGCGGAGGCGCCTGCTAGAGCCGTGAGGGCGGCGCCGGACACGCCGGCCGTGACGGCTGCCGGCATCGGCGGGTAGAGCTCCGTTGCGATGCCAGATGCGCTGGTGAAACCGCGCGAGGACCAGTCGTCAGCCGACCGCGGCTGCGCATCCGCGCCCGCGCCCGGCCCTGCGGCGGAGGCGCCGGCGCCGGCGTTGGCAGAGTGGGGGGCTCCCAGGGACGCTGGCTTCATGTCCAGCGCAGCCAGCGACACTGCGAGGCCGAGGAGCCGGCGTGCCACAGCTGGGGCCATGGTGGCGGCGGAGCGATCCGCCGAAAGCCGGTCCACGCCGGAGTCAGACCCCGCGACCACGCCCCCTCCGGACGCCGTCACGGAACCACTCACGCCCCGCAGCGCGTTGCCCTCTCCGGCGGCGGCAGCTGCCTGAACCGTCCGCTGCGCCGCCACGACTGCGGCAGCCGACGCCTGCTCCTCGTCCGCCTGGGGACAGCGCGAAGCAGCGTCGACGGCGTCGTCGCCGTCTGCACAAAGCGGCCAGTGGCAAGGCAGCGCCCTTGGAGGCAGCCCCGCCGCAATCGCGTGGGCACTGGGCGCGGCAGCCAACCCTGCCCAATCGGCAGAGCTGCCCCTACTGCTGCTGCTGCTGCTGCTGACGTCAGGCCCGCCGCCGCCGTCGCCACTGTCGATGCCGCCACTGCCGCCGCCGCCGCCGCCGCCGCCGCCGCCGCCGCCGCCGCTGCTGCTGCTGCTCGAGCCGGCGGCCGTGTCCTGAGCCCGCTGCCGCGCCTCAGAGGCGCTGCCACCGACGCCAGCCGCCCCGCCGCCGCCGCCGCCGCCCAAGTCCATACTGCCCTCGCCGCTCATCCGGCCATCAGCCGGCAGCTCCCCAGCGACAAGCCCCCGGCTTCCGCCCCCAGTCCCGTGCGCGAAACCGCTGGCCGTGGCCCGCGCCGCCGCCTCCGCCGCCTCTGCGTGCGCCGGGGCGAGCAGCGGCGCCGACAGGCCTCGGTCAGTGCGGTTCCACACCGCCGCACGGAACGACGATGAAACCGCCGATGAAACCGCTGAGATTGTTCCGCTCGACACGGACGTCGCCGCTCCAAGGACGGTGGAGCGGGGCGCAAGAGCGGCGCCCTGCCGCTCGGCAGAGCCAACCAGCGACGCCGTCGCCAGTCTGGCATGAGCGATGCTGCGAGTGCGCGTGATGGAGCGGAGACTGCGAGGCGACCAGTCGGCACGAGCGCACCAAAGAGCCGTTCGCTCGGCAAGGTAAACGGCCAAAAGATTCGCCGCTCCGGGCCGGACCTCCGCTGCGGGGCCGGCGAGCGTCGACGCCGCGTCAGCCTCCTCAGGTGAAACCGCGAGGCGGGTGACCGCTGCCGCAACGGCATCGGCGACGACTGCCGCCGCGACATCCCAGGCACTGGACGCAGACGCTCCCGCCGGTGGGCGTACGGCAGAGCCGCTCGGCAGGCCCCTCGTCCGGCAGAGCCAGCTGGCCGTGGCGGCTGCCGCTGCAGCGTTGACCGAGAGACGTCGGCGCCACGACTCGGCGCCGACCCACGCGACGACCGCGAGTGCAAGCGGCTCTGCCGCCCGACCCACTTCGGGGTCGCTCGATTCGAGTGACGCCAGCGCCCATCCCAGCACTCTGGCGGCCACAATCAGACCTCGCACGGCCGCCGACGACGACGGAGACGACGACGACGACGACGGCAGTGATCCGAGCCGGCCGCCCAGCTGGCTGCGACGACGTCTTCGACCTTCGCCTCCGTCGTCGGCAGAGCCGCTTCCCTCCGACACGTCATCCACGGCAGAGCCGCCGTCCTCCCCCGACAGGGAACTTCCTGCGGCAGAGCTGGGCCCCGCCGCTGCCGCAGCCGTGACCACGCCGCCGCCGCCGCCGCCGCCGCCGCCTCCACCACCGCCTCCGCCGAGGGTCAGCTCCGCCGCCTCGGCCGCTGCCGCCGCCCGCTCGCGCCGCGTCCTGGCAGAGCTGGACCCGAGGCGTCGTCGCGACTGAGAGGCTGCCATGGCAGAGCCAGGCCCCGAAACCGCCGTGATGCCCCCAGCTGCCACTGCCTCGAACGCAGCCGTGACGGCGCGGCGAGACCCCTTCGGCGCCGACTCCGCCGGCTGAGGCGTCGGATGCGCGTCGCTCCTTCGAGGCTGCGACGAGGGCGCCAACGACGGCTGGCCCTGGCCAGAGGGGCCGCCATCGGCGGTGCTGCCGCCTTGGGACGACGACGGAAACGGCCGCGGCTCTGCGCTGGCTCTGCCGACCCTTCCAGGTCGGAACCGTCTCCGCACCGCTTTGAACGCCGTGGCCGCCACCAGCTCTGCCGGGAAAGCGAGGCCACATGCGTTGAACGGCGCAAGGGCGCGGAACGCCGCGGCAGCTGCCAACAGCGCTGCCGCCGTCGTGGCCTCTCGACCGGATACCTGCGGCGACACCGCGACAAGAGTAGCTCTGCTCGTCGAAGCGACGGCGTGCAGAGCCACCGGCAGAGACGAAGGCTCGACGCCCGGCGATGCGTCGCTCGCCGCCGCCGCCGCCGCCGCCGCCGAGGCTTGGGCCCACGCTGCCGCCACTGCCGTGGCGTGGGGAACGTGCGGGGTGGTTGCCGCCTCCAACGCCGCAGCGACGCTGCTCGGGTGCAGAGCCGGATGAAGTGGGAGGCGCACCGAAACTAGGGCAGAGCCGGCAGAGCAGGTTGCCGAGCGGGCGGTGCGGAGCAAGCCTCCCAGGCGCCAGAGGCCCTCGGCAGAAAGGTCCTCCGGTCGAGCCGGGGCCTCCGCTGCCCCAACCCACGGTGCGAGCAGGTGGCCCACTGCCGCAGCAGCCCCGCGCTGCGCCGGCCAGAGACACGCGTCGCTCAGTGACAAGGCGTGACGGAGCAGCGCGGACGTCGACGGGTCGCCACACCGCGCCGCAGCCAACTCCACCAGCGATCTCGACGGCCGGGACAACGAAGTGGGGCAACGCCCTGCGGTTTCACCGGGCGGACCGGCGCCAGCCAGAGCCCTGACCGCTCCCAGGACGGCGAACAGTCGGAGTGACTCCGGCGGCAGAGCCGCTATGACACGTGCTGAGAGCCCCACGCTTGCAGCAGCGTTGGACAGAGCCGCAGCGGCAGAGATCCTTGACCGTCTCGTGAACCAGGACTGATGCTCGTGCGACCGGTCACGAGACGTGTCACCTGCCTGGCCAGAGGCCTCCCTGCCCCTGCAAGACGCGCCGAGCGGCAGGAGCCACGTCTCGGCAGAGCCGCGGTCCACAGCGAGCAGCTCCAGAACAGCTCGCAGTGTCACCACCGGCGACACAACGGACAAAATTGGTCCCGGCAGAGCCACTTCGAGCGATGACGACGAGCCCCCAGGGGCAGAGGTCCCGTCCCTGGGGTGACCCGGCAGCCGCTTCCGCTTGCCACGGCCGCTGGAGGCAGCGCCGCGACGTGAGCCGGCCACGGCGCTGACCATCCCGTTGGCGTCGCCGCCACCGCCACCGCCACCGCCACCGCCACCGCCACCGCCGCTGTCGCTGTCGCTGTCGCTGCCGCTGCTGCTGTCGCTACCGTCGATCACGACGGTTTCTCCAGGGCCATCGGATCCGCGTCCCCGACCACCGACTGCTCCTCCCCCCTTGGACGGCTTCCCACGCGGTTTCGCGCGCGGCGTCGGGCTGCGAGGGTCATCATCGCCTTCACAATCAGACTGCCTCCCCGGACCGCTCTGAGAATCCTTCCAGTCCTGGAGGCTGCGACCTGCCCCCCGCCGTAGCTGCTGCTGGCGCTGCTGCTGGCGCTGCTGCTGGCGCGAGAGTCGCTCAATCACGGCCAGCCGCGCGCTGTTCAACGCCATCACCAGCTCTGCCGCCTGACCGAGGCTCACGGCGGAATTGCACGCATCTGAGATGGCACGAAACCGCGCCTCCTCGAGCGCCTGCGACGCCTCTCCCGCAGCAACACGTGCGCTGACACCGACCGAGCCAGCCCGCACCGAGGAGCGCACTGATGCGGTCGCGGAGCCGTCATCGGCCGAGAACGGCGGACCCCTCTGCCTGCTAGCTACGGCCCTGGGAGCGGCGGCCAGCGAGGGCGCGCTGAACAACGCCAGGGACGCGAAACCGTCCAAGGCAGAGCGCAGAGCTGCCTTGGCCTCCGCCTCCGTCACCCTGCCCCCTTCGCGCCCGCCACCGCCAGCGCCACCGGCGTCGCTGGCAGCAGCGGCGGCACAGCACACTGCCGCTGCCCGCCGCATGCTGGAGGCCAAGCAGGATCCCAGCAGCCGGCGCCCCAGCGCCGCCCACTGCGGCATCGTCGCAGGCGCCGCGAGCAGCGCCCCTGCCCCGCGCAGCGCTGCCGCCAGGGTGGGGGTCACAAGCACGCTCGTCCGCGGCGGGTCCGCCGCACGAAGAGGCTCTGCCGGCTCTGCCGGTGTGGGTGCCAGCCCAAGACCGAATCGGTGCCTGGAGGAGGCCTTGTCGGCAGAGCCGTTCGAAGTGGCAGAGCCAGAAGAGGTTGGGTGGGGAGGCCTCGCACCGGCAGAGCCCCTCGCCGCCGCGCCACGGGCACCACCAGCCGCCGCCGCCGCCGCCGCCGCGCCGGCCTTGACCTCCGCACCGGCCACCGCGGCCGCGGCTCTCACAGCCTCCGTCGCTCGCACGGCGCTGTCGCCACCAGCCATTGCCAGGTCAAGCCCTGCGCCGGCGTCGCCCTCGGCGGCCACCGCCTGCGCCGCGGTTTCGGCGCACAGCTCCACGAACGAGGCGACGCGAAGCGTGCTGGGCAGCGCGGGAGCTGTCGCTGCCAGGTACGCAGCCGCCGACGGAAGAGCCGTTGGACGACCAAGCGACGGCGACGTCCGCTCTCGGACCGCCGCCAGCAGCGACAGCTCTGCCTGCGTCTGGGACGAGGGCCCGTGCACCGGCCTCGCCGCCTCGGCGGAACGTTCCGCCGAGCCAATGACTCTCCCAACCAGTTTGGACAGAGCCGAGACGGAAGGGGCAAGCGCAGAAAGGACGTCGTCCGGCAGAGCCACAACCGCAAGCGACGCTTGAAGCTGCAGAGCCAATCGAAGTGCTGCCGTCCCGAGAGCGACCGCCTGCCGAGGGGACAGCGTCGCCGCGGCAGGGTCGGCGGAGTCGTATCGCTTGGTAGGGCCAGCGGCGGCGGCGGAGGCGGCGGCGGCGGCGGCGCGGGCGCCGAGTCCCGCCGTCGCTGCCGCCTCGCCGGCTGCGCTCCCGGGGTCGGACCCGGCATCGACGCCGAGCGCGTCCAGGGATGCGGCCAAACATTCCGCCGACATCCTGACGGCCCGTTTGACCAGCACATCGCGAAGCGACACCCACCTCCTCCGTAGCTCTGCCGCCACGCCCGGCTCTGCCAGGGGCGACCCGGGCTCCGCGCACATCCGCGACACAGGCATGGGGACGAGCAGTCGGGCTGCGATGCGGAGGCCAGCGAGCGCGGCCACGGCGCCCGTCACGCCATCGCTCGCACTGGTTTCGGCCCAGCCAGCCGCTGACGCGAGGGGGGCAGTCGCCCACCCGTCAGCACCGCCAGTATCGTCCGCGCTGAAGCCAGCACCGCCGCCGCCGGCTGCTGCTGCTGCTGCTGCTGCAGCTGCCGTCGCGACCCCATCCGTCCAGAGCTCCTGCACGATTGGCCCGTGAACGGCGAGCGCTGGAACTAGCAGGCGGCCCACAACCGACGCTCCAGCAGACGACTGCATCGGCTCTGCCGCCGTCGACTCTCGCGTTCGCCCGCCGCCGCCGCCGCCGCCACCGCCACCGCCACCGCCCCCGCCTTGCCTGAGCGCCCTGTGAACGGCAGCACTTGCCTTGAGAGCGGGTGAGAGGGTGCTCTGCCCGGCAGAGCCCGACAGCACCGAGATCCCGCTGTGCCTGCCCGTGGCTCCTTGCATGTGCCCGCCGGCTCTGCCACTTCTGGCAGAGCTCCGTGCGGGGGGCGAAGCCGCAGACCCGTCGTCAGCGACGTGGTCGACGAGGAGCGCGACGGGCGGCGCGGCGAGCGCCAGCGCCACGTCATCCACGGCCCTTCCGCCGGAGGGCTGGCCCAGCGCGGCTGCGGCGAGGGCGGACGCGCTGGCGGCGAGGGGCGGGGCGCTACCGGGGCGCGCGTCGCGCGGAGCTGCCCGGCCCCCCAGCGCCTCGATCAGCTCCGCGCCAGACGCAGAGCCGGCCAGGGCGAGGACTCGCCGGCAGAGCTCGAGCACCGCCCCCGCCTCCCCGGGCGGGCACATTGCTGTGAGGAGGGCCAGAGCGCTGGCTTCGACGCGCCGGGCCTGACGGCGGCGCCGCGACAGGCCAGAGTTGCGGGACGCGGCCTCAACTCCGTCTTCAGAGTCGTGGTTCAACTCATCGCTGTAGTTGTTGGGGACATCTGGCTCGGAGTCGTCCTCGTCGCCCTCGTCGTCCCGCCGCCGCTTCCGCGCGGCGCCTGAACCGGCCCCCGGCCCCCTGGCCTGGTCTTCAAAGTCACGGCTCAGTTTGCGCGGCCGCAGCCCCGCCCTCGCGCCAGGCCACCCGGCGGCGCGGCCGCCGATCCTGCCGCCGATCCCGCCGCTGATCCTGCCATCCTCCCCGCCGCCCGAGCCGCCCGCGCCAGCCCCGTCCGCCCCGTCGCCCTCAGCCAGCGCCTGCACCTGCGCCGCTGCCACACAGACCATCGTCGGGTGCCTCGCCAGCGCCTCCGCCAGACGCTCCTCCAGCGCGCCCACTGCCTCCGCCTCAGTTGCCAGGGCGACGAGGGGGGACCCGTTCACGCTCCGCAACCCAGCCCTGCCTCTTGGGGCGCGGGACGACGCGGAGGGCACGGAGGGGTCGGCAGAGCCGCCGACGGCCGGAGGGACCGATGGAAGGAGTGTGCTATCCGGCGTGCTGACGAGACATGCCCCCGCCACGAGCAGACACCTCGGCTTGGCGTGACCCTGCCGGCAGAGTTGCGATGCGAGGCACGACACGACGACCCGCCTCAGCGCCGGAGCCGTCGCAGAGGTGAGCAGCCTCGCAGCAGACGCAGCAAGAACGCTCTCCGCAGCGGCGGCCGCAGCGGCGCGAGACGACCCGCCCCCGCCGCTGCGGCCGCCGCCTCCACGGCCACCCAGCTCCCCGCTGCGGCCCCGCCGCCTCGCTGAGCCCCCACCCACCCCCACGCCGCACTGTACCAGACAGAGGGCTATCTGGCTTTGCAGCGCGGTTTCGCGGGTTCCGCACGCCGTCCATTGGGCGACAACACTTGGCTGGGAGTCCGAGCTGGCACGACCAGCTCGCCCGAGCGCGCCAGCGCCGGCAGCAGCAGCGCCAGCAGCAGCTGCCGCGCCAACCGCATCCGCAGTTGCAGTTGCAGTTGCAGTTGAAAACGACGTCGTCGCCAGCCCGTGCGCCTGCTCCGGACGACAAGCGGCGCGCTCCAAGTTCGTTCCCCGCCACGCGAAACCGCTGAGAATGTGCTGCAGGCAAGCTCGGATGCAGCTTGCTGCGGCGGCGGAAGGGTCCCCAGCAAGGCCGCGGGAGAGAAGGAGGCGCGAAACCGCCAGCCTTTTGCACAGCAGAGCTGCGCAGATGTCTGATGACGCGGTCGGCGTCAGGAGGGGCCTGGCGGGCAGCGCGGGCGGCGGCGCCACGGGCGGAAAGCCCTCCTCGGCCGATCCGAGGAGGCAGTTGAAGAGCAGCGCCTGCACACAGGGCCTGGCGGCAGCCAGCTGGGCGTGACGGGCGACGAGGCGCTGCAGTGTTCTGAGGCACGTGTACTGCGGAGGAGGGCGCGGGGTCAGCTGGGTCGAGCGGCCAAAAGCGTCGTGGGCGGGAGCCGAGCCGTCCGCGGCGGCGCAGCAAGGGCTGCTGCATTGAACCAGATCGAAACCGCCGGCGCGCCTGTGGCAGGCCAGAGAGCTGCGGCTGCCCCCGGCGGCTGCCCCCGGCTGCTGCCCCCGGCGGCTGCCCCCGGCGGCTGCCCTCGGCTGCTGCCCCCTGGCTGCTACCCCCGGCTGCTGCCCCCGGCTGCTGCCCCCGGCTGCTGCCCCCGGCTGCTGCCCCCGGCTGCTGCCCCCGGCGGCTGCCCCCGGCTGCTGCCCCCGGCTGCTGCCCCCGGCTGCTGCCCCCGGCTGCTGCCCCCGGCTGCTGCCCCCGGCTGCTGCCCCCGGCTGCTGCCCTTTCATAAGGGTCGTGCCGTCCCGCCGCCCACGCGCTCGCCGTTGAGGGCATGCCATGGCGCTGAGCAGAGCTTGACTCACTTCAAGGCAGGCGGCTGCCGCCACTGATGCAATGTGCGCTGTCGATCCGGCCTTCCACCGGGCCGAGGCGGCGGCCGCAGCGCTGGCGCGGTCGTCCGGCGCGGCGGCGGCAGCATGCTTGTGCGACGGCTCACGGGCCCACACCGCCCCGGCATCCTGCGCACAAGCCGGGAAGAGGACCAACGCGACGGGCGGTGCGGCGCCGAATCTGCCGCTCTTGCTCCTGCTGCCGCTGCTGCTGCTGCTGCTCGCGCGCTGGCCAGAGTCCACCCTGGCTGATGCTGCATGCGGCTGGGCCAGAGCTGCTGCGGCCGCGCGGGCGTCGCAGGCAGCAAGCACCAGGTCATCAAAAAGGGCCGGGGCGTGCTCAGTGTCGTGGCCTGCCACCACTTGAGCCAGCGTGCTGACTGCGTCCGTGGCTGCGGAATGAACGTCGGCTCCAGCACTGCCCAAGTCCGCGCCACCAAACCACACGGCGAGCCGAAGCAGCCGCACAATCCACGGGGAGACCTGCAAAACGCAGGGGCAGTGGCTCGTGAGGCAAGTCGCGCAAACGCAGGCGGGCGCAAGACCGGGGCAAAAGCCTCGCCCAGCAAACTCAAATGGCTTGCCCGACCCAAGCTCACTGCCGTCAAGCTCCCGAGCCCGAACACCGACACGCTGTCGCTGAAGGCGACTCCCCGCGCAGTCTCTGTGAGCACTCTCGCCACCAGCGCAGCCTGCTGCGGCGTCAAAGCGCCTGGGCCGCCGGCGTCAATTGCTCTGTGGGCCGCGCCCAGCACGCCCCGCACTGTCGCTTCGAGGTGCCTCTGGTTCTCCTCGACGCCCGGGCCAGCCGGCTGAACAAGCTGCGCCAGCAGCCCGGGCGTCAGCATGCCCAGCCCCGCATGGGCGGACTGCATGGTGTGCTGGCACACAGCAAGCGCTGCCGGCAGAGCTGCGGCACGTCCGGCGGCGTTGTCGACAGTCGCAGCGTGCACGCCGTGCGAAAGGCAGCCGCTCGCCTCGCCACGGGCCGGCATCCGGCTCGCTTCGGCCACTTTCCACGCTCTCTCCTCCATCGTCTCCCCGGCGCCCCGTCACGATGCGGCGGCCGCCAGCTGCGTTGCTCGGTGAGCTGCCCGGCGGCGCTCGCGCCCAACGGAGCCCCAGGGCGACAGCAAGCGCCGGCCCCTGCGCCCCGCGAGCTCCGGCACGGGGTGCGTGTGGAAGAGGGGCTAGTTTGCGCGCGGTCGCCCTGGTTCTCTGCCAGCGCCTGAGCGCGCCGGTTGTGGGCGGTGCATGTGGTCTGACCCAGCCCGCCCCTGAAACAACGCCGCCATGCCTCCCAGCCCCGCCACTGGGGCATGCCGCCCAGCACAGGCCGCCAGCTCGCACCTGGTGCGCGCGATGGCTGCTCGCTGAGTGGGCCTCGTGTTCGCACCGGGCCACTGCTGCGCGCTCGCCAGGGGCTGTTGCCTTTTCCGCGGGCCGACCAACAGCAGCCGGCCAAGTGCCCTGCGCACACCACGACGCGCGGCTTCCCGCCTCCTGGGACCGCAGCAGCCCTTCCCTGCCATCCACGCCTCGCTTCTTCGTGCCCCTTCCCCCCCCGTCCCCACCCCCGGTCCCCCCTCCCCCAACCCTTTTTTGCGTTCCCGCAGGGCGAGCCTGGCTGACGCTCGGCGTGGCCATGCTTGCCGCTGGCCCCGCCTTGGCGCAGTGCCCGGACCGCTGCAATGGCAATGGTGACTGCACCACGGATAGTCTTTGCAGCTGCTTCCCGGGCTGGACAGGCCCGTCATGCAGGCTCCGCGTTTGCCCCTCGGGCCCCGCTTGGGTGGCCAAGACCAGCTCTGCAGGTGCCACCGCCAGCACCTCCGCTGAGCGACCCGTCCTTGAGTGCTCCAACGCGGGCACATGCGACCGCCAGGCGGGCCTATGCCGCTGCTTTGCGGGGTTCACCGGCCCCGTTTGCGAGAGGACCGACTGCCCCAACAAGTGCTCGTCCAGGGGCCAGTGCCTCACAATCGAAGGCATCAACAGGATTTACGGCAGCGACGCGTCCCCCGGCGAAACCGGCGATGGGGCTGTCCTTCCCTTTGTAGGATGGGAGGCGAACAGACTCAGCTCTTGCTTCTGCGACCGCGGCTACTCTGGGCCCGACTGCAGCCAGCAGCTGTGCCAGCGCGGCGATGACCCTCGCACTCGTTACCAGCAAGACCGCACCGTCGTCATCACGACGGGGGTGTCTGGCTCGGACGCGCGCCTCGGCGGCGGGTTTAACTTGCGGTTCCTAGGACAGTCGAGCACCGACGTGCTTCCGGCTGGAGCCACCGCGGCTCAAGCGGAGGCCGCATGGGCGACCGTGGGCGGAATCGGGGGTGCTTCCTGCTCCAGGCAATCCTTCAACGAAACAACGTTTGCCGCAACGTACGTGTGCCGCCTTCACTTTGCTCGCGAGGCTGCGGCGAACAACGTTCTCGAGCATCAGGGCAACCCGGACTTGACCCAGTTCAGCTGTGACGCCAGGCCCGCTGCTGCAGCCACGGCTGCCAACGTGACCTGCTTGATTTCCAACCACAACAACAACCTGACAATGGTGAATGGCACCACAAAGGGCGACCTTGGCAACACTGCTGGCATCGGCTCCTCCACGTCCGAAGGCAGGGTGTACGGAGCTGTTGACCTCGAGCTGCGCATCCTGAACGACACTTCGGTGCCAAACACCTTCGTGTTTGGCCCACTCAGCAGAGTGGACGACTCCGTTGAGTATCCCATCGATTCAGCAGCGCCAATGACCGTTTCCGCGCTCGACGGCAATGTCACCGTCCAGGTACAGTTTGCATCGGCTGTTGGCCACACCGCAGGCGCCCGCTGGGTGCTGCAAGTGGGAAACACGTCCAAGTTCCACGTCGTCTCCTATCCAGGCACCAAGGAGCACATTGCTTGCAGTGGCAACGGCGTGTGCAATCAGGGTGTTTGTACGTGCTTTGGCCTGTCAACCGGCGGTGCCTGCCAGGTTGTGCCGTCTGCAGAGCTCTTTGGTGCGGACGAGCCCTACTTGAATGTGTTCATCGCCAACCCTTCGTACAAGGGCAACGCATTCGTCGTGGAAACGCTTCGGGACGAGTCTCCGGACTTCAACTTCTTCATGGCCATCGCCAACCAGAACACGTTGTTTCGAGTCGACGGCACGGGGATGGTGTGGAGCGACTCAGCGTCCATTCAGCGCAGGACGACAACGAAGTTCCTCACTGTCACCAACGGCGCCACCATCACGTCCGGGGGGCTCAGGATCGAGGCGGCGGGTCAGACCATTGCCAGCGGCGGCCTGAGCGTCAAGGACGATAGCACGCAGCTGGAAACCATGCAGCCGCTGAGCCCTGCGCTTGTTGTCAATTCGACGGCGGACTTCCGAAGCTCTGCCCTCGCGATCCTCTCCGTGGCTGAACGGCCAAACACAACGTTTTCGTTCCTCTCCGTCCTCACGCGGCATCAGGACGAAATCTTCAGCATCGCTGGCAATGGCCGGCTGACCCTCTCCGGCCCAGACGTCGTGAACAACGAGGGTGGGCTGGATGTTCAGCTTGGAGGCGCAACTGTGGTGGGTGGAATCCAAGTGCCCACAGTTGGGATCACGTCTGCGGGGGCGATTTTGCTGCAGGAAAACACTCCGGCGAATGACCTGCTGACTGTCAGCAATCCCAATGCAACCTACTCTGCCGGAGCTCTTGTGACGCTCACAACGGCCACCCCGGCGTCGGCAGCGGACTTTTGGTTTGTCCAGGCGCGTGCTGCTGGCTCGGATGTCTTCGAGGTGTCAGGCAACGGGCTGGTGACGATCCACCGCGGCGGCATGGACATTCTGGCTGGCGGAGCCAACGTCTCCGGAGCAACGGTGCTGCACAACAGCCTCACAGTGCTAGCAGGCGGGGCAAGCGTGGCAGGCGGGCTTTCTGTGAGCGGAAGCGCGACCATTGCGTCCAACGAAGACACGACTCCTATTCTGGACATTGAGGCGTCAACTTCGACGTTCATTAGCGACGTGCTTCGCATTGGCGCGCAGGCGAAGACGAACTTGTCCACCGACTACAATTTGATCCATGCCGTGGGGTCCAACTTCACCGTGTTCCGGGTTCAGGGTGATGGGTCCACGTACATTGGAGCCGGCGTTCAATCCAGCGTGTACTTCAATGCAACGATTCAGGGCGAGATACCGCTCCGCTTTGGCGGACCTGAAGGTGACAACGACACGGCAACGCTCGCATTGCACGTGAACGATTTGAGCGTGGATCGGGACATTTACGTTCCGGACGCATCGGGGGTGATGGCAGTCATCGACTTCGCAGACTTCGCCAACCCATCGCCAGGGCGCGTGATCTACACTTCTGACAACGGCGGCAAGCTGGTGAGCTCTCCGTATTTCTTCTTCAATGAGACGGTGTCGTACCTCACAACGACTGACTACATCGCAATCTCGGCCGGCTCCAGTGCGCCCCTGACTCTCTCTGGCGGGCATGTCGTCTTGCAAGCTAAAGAGACCAGCTCTGGAGGCGGACACGTCTCTCTCACAGCAGGACCTTCCACAAGCCTCACCGAATCTGGCGGATCAGTGATGATCGCATCGGGAGCCGGCAGCTCGTCCTCCACGGGCAACGTGGCTGTGCACTCCGCAGATGCCGTTTCAGCTGGTGTAACTGGCTGGATTGAGCTTGCAACGGGAGACTCGGCTGCAGACGACAGTGGGGCCATCTCCGTGAAATCGGGAGCCTCAACCACAGCCAACTCTGGCGTGGTCATGATCGTTTCCGGAAGCGCAGCAGCAGGGACTTCCGGTGGTGTTCAGCTAACCTCGGGACCAGGGGACGCATCGGGAACGGCAACCATATCATCTGGCGCTGGATCAACAGGAAGCGGTGCCACGGTAGTGAAAACAGGCGACGTATCGGGTGGAACGTCAGGGACGGTGACTGTGTCGACGGGCGCGGGCACGGCGGGCACTGGCGCGCTCACTGTGGCGACTGGCGCGGCCAGCGGTGGTCCGTCGGGGGCGCTCGCGCTGTCGAGTGGCGGCGGCACGACCGGCACCGGGGGCGTGACGGTGGCCAGTGGCGATGCGTCGGCGGGTGTGTCGGGAGGCGCCACGGTGACCACGGGCACGGGTACCACGTCGTCGGGCACGCTGACGCTGACGACGGGCGCGGGCGGCAGCTCGTCGTCGGGCACGGCGACGCTGTCGTCCGGGTCTGTGAGCGGCGGCACGTCGGGCACGGTGACTGTTTCGTCTGGTGACGGGACTGGCGGCGGGGCCGGCGCCGTGGTGGTCAAGGCTGGCGGTGCCGACACTGGCGCAGGGGCGGCCGTGAGCGTGGTGGGCGGCGCGTCGTCGGGCGGCCTGGGAGGGCCAGCGAGCCTGGTTGGCGGCGCGACGACCAACGCGGCTACGGCGGGCGGGTCCGTGAGCGTGCTGAGCGGAGTGGGCACGTCGGCGTCTGGCACGGTTGTGTTGGCGTCCGCGGACGGGGCCGGCGCGGTCAACTCCGGGTGGGTGCTGCTGACCTCGGGCGACTCGGCGAGCGGCACGGCTGGCACGGTGTCCGTGTCGTCTGGCACTGCGGGCACGTCGAGCGGGAACGTGGTCGCGGACACGGGTGCGGGCTCGGCGTCGTCGGGCACGCTGACGCTGACGACGGGCGCGGGCGGCAGCTCGTCGTCGGGCGCGGCGACGCTGTCGTCCGGGTCTGTGAGCGGCGGCACGTCGGGCATGGTGACTGTTTCGTCTGGTGATGGGACTGGCGGCGGGGCCGGCGCCGTGGTGGTCAAGGCTGGCGGTGCCGACACTGGCGCAGGGGCGGCCGTGAGTGTGGTGGGCGGCGCGTCGTCGGGCGGCCTGGGAGGGCCAGCGAGCCTGGTTGGCGGCGCGACGACCAACGCGGCTACGGCGGGCGGGTCCGTGAGCGTGCTGAGCGGAGTGGGCACGTCGGCGTCGGGCACGGTTGTGTTGGCGTCCGCGGACGGGGCCGGCGCGGTCAACTCCGGGTGGGTGCTGCTGACCTCGGGCGACTCGGCGAGCGGCACGGCTGGCACGGTGTCCGTGTCGTCTGGCACTGCGGGCACGTCGAGCGGGAACGTGGTCGCGGACACGGGTGCGGGCTCGGCGTCGTCGGGCACGCTGACGCTGACGACGGGCGCGGGCGGCAGCTCGTCGTCGGGCGCGGCGACGCTGTCGTCCGGGTCTGTGAGCGGCGGCACGTCGGGCACGGTGACTGTGTCGTCGGGCGCGGGCACGGCGGGCACTGGCGCGCTCACTGTGGCGACTGGCACGGCCAGCGGTGGTCCGTCGGGGGCGCTCGCGCTGTCGAGTGGCGGCGGCACGACCGGCACCGGGGGCGTGACGGTGGCCAGTGGCGATGCGTCGGCGGGTGTGTCGGGAGGCGCCACGGTGACCACGGGCACGGGTACCACGTCGTCGGGCGCCCTGACGCTGACGACGGGCGCGGGCGGCAGCTCGTCGTCGGGCACGGCGACGCTGTCGTCCGGGTCTGTGAGCGGCGGCACGTCGGGGACGGTGACTGTTTCGTCTGGTGACGGGACTGGCGGCGGGGCCGGCGCCGTGGTGGTCAAGGCTGGCGGTGCCGACACTGGCGCAGGGGCGGCCGTGAGTGTGGTGGGCGGCGCGTCGTCGGGCGGCCTGGGAGGGCCAGCGAGCCTGGTTGGCGGCGCGACGACCAACGCGGCTACGGCGGGCGGGTCCGTGAGCGTGCTGAGCGGAGTGGGCACGTCGGCGTCTGGGCACGGTTGTGTTGGCGTCCGCGGACGGGGCCGGCGCGGTCAACTCCGGGTGGGTGCTGCTGACCTCGGGCGACTCGGCGAGCGGCACGGCTGGCACGGTGTCCGTGTCGTCTGGCACTGCGGGCACGTCGAGCGGGAACGTGGTCGCGGACACGGGTGCGGGCTCGGCGTCGTCGGGCACGCTGACGCTGACGACGGGCGCGGGCGGCAGCTCGTCGTCGGGCGCGGCGACGCTGTCGTCCGGGTCTGTGAGCGGCGGCACGTCGGGGACGGTGACTGTGTCGTCTGGTGACGGGACTGGCGGCGGGGCCGGCGCCGTGGTGGTCAAGGCTGGCGGTGCCGACACTGGCGCAGGGGCGGCCGTGAGCGTGGTGGGCGGCGCGTCGTCGGGCGGCCTGGGAGGGCCAGCGAGCCTGGTTGGCGGCGCGACGACCAACGCGGCTACGGCGGGCGGGTCCGTGAGCGTGCTGAGCGGAGTGGGCACGTCGGCGTCGGGCACGGTTGTGTTGGCGTCCGCGGACGGGGCCGGCGCGGTCAACTCCGGGTGGGTGCTGCTGACCTCGGGCGACTCGGCGAGCGGCACGGCTGGCACGGTGTCCGTGTCGTCTGGCACTGCGGGCACGTCGAGCGGGAACGTGGTCGCGGACACGGGTGCGGGCTCGGCGTCGTCGGGCACGCTGACGCTGACGACGGGCGCGGGCGGCAGCTCGTCGTCGGGCGCGGCGACGCTGTCGTCCGGGTCTGTGAGCGGCGGCACGTCGGGGATGGTGACTGTGTCGTCTGGTGATGGGACTGGCGGCGGGGCCGGCGCCGTGGTGGTCAAGGCTGGCGGTGCCGACACTGGCGCAGGGGCGGCCGTGAGCGTGGTGGGCGGCGCGTCGTCGGGCGGCCTGGGAGGGCCAGCGAGCCTGGTTGGCGGCGCGACGACCAACGCGGCTACGGCGGGCGGGTCCGTGAGCGTGCTGAGCGGAGTGGGCACGTCAGCGTCGGGCACGGTTGTGTTGGCGTCCGCGGACGGGGCCGGCGCGGTCAACTCCGGGTGGGTGCTGCTGACCTCGGGCGACTCGGCGAGCGGCACGGCTGGCACGGTGTCCGTGTCGTCTGGCACTGCGGGCACGTCGAGCGGGAACGTGGTCGCGGACACGGGTGCGGGCTCGGCGTCGTCGGGCACGCTGACGCTGACGACGGGCGCGGGCGGCAGCTCGTCGTCGGGCGCGGCGACGCTGTCGTCCGGGTCTGTGAGCGGCGGCACGTCGGGCACGGTGACTGTGTCGACGGGCGCGGGCACGGCGGGCACTGGCGCGCTCACTGTGGCGACTGGCACGGCCAGCGGTGGTCCGTCGGGGGCGCTCGCGCTGTCGAGTGGCGGCGGCACGACCGGCACCGGGGGCGTGACGGTGGCCAGTGGCGATGCGTCGGCGGGTGTGTCGGGGGGCGCCACGGTGACCACGGGCACGGGTACCACGTCGTCGGGCACGCTGACGCTGACGACGGGCGCGGGCGGCAGCTCGTCGTCGGGCGCGGCGACGCTGTCGTCCGGGTCTGTGAGCGGCGGCACGTCGGGGATGGTGACTGTTTCGTCTGGTGATGGGACTGGCGGCGGGGCCGGCGCCGTGGTGGTCAAGGCTGGCGGTGCCGACACTGGCGCAGGGGCGGCCGTGAGCGTGGTGGGCGGCGCGTCGTCGGGCGGCCTGGGAGGGCCAGCGAGCCTGGTTGGCGGCGCGACGACCAACGCGGCTACGGCGGGCGGGTCCGTGAGCGTGCTGAGCGGAGTGGGCACGTCGGCGTCGGGCACGGTTGTGTTGGCGTCCGCGGACGGGGCCGGCGCGGTCAACTCCGGGTGGGTGCTGCTGACCTCGGGCGACTCGGCGAGCGGCACGGCTGGCACGGTGTCCGTGTCGTCTGGCACTGCGGGCACGTCGAGCGGGAACGTGGTCGCGGACACGGGTGCGGGCTCGGCGTCGTCGGGCACGCTGACGCTGACGACGGGCGCGGGCGGCAGCTCGTCGTCGGGCGCGGCGACGCTGTCGTCCGGGTCTGTGAGCGGCGGCACGTCGGGCACGGTGACTGTGTCGTCTGGTGATGGGACTGGCGGCGGGGCCGGCGCCGTGGTGGTCAAGGCTGGCGGTGCCGACACTGGCGCAGGGGCGGCCGTGAGTGTGGTGGGCGGCGCCTCGTCGTCGGCGGCCTGGGAGGGCCAGCGAGCCTGGTTGGCGGCGCGACGACCAACGCGGCTACGGCGGGCGGGTCCGTGAGCGTGCTGAGCGGAGTGGGCACGTCGGCGTCTGGCACGGTTGTGTTGGCGTCCGCGGACGGGGCCGGCGCGGTCAACTCCGGGTGGGTGCTGCTGACCTCGGGCGACTCGGCGAGCGGCACGGCTGGCACGGTGTCCGTGTCGTCGGGCACTGCGGGCACGTCGAGCGGGAACGTGGTCGCGGACACGGGTGCGGGCTCGGCGTCGTCGGGCACGCTGACGCTGACGACGGGCGCGGGCGGCAGCTCGTCGTCGGGCGCGGCGACGCTGTCGTCCGGGTCTGTGAGCGGCGGCACGTCGGGCACGGTGACTGTGTCGTCGGGCGCGGGCACGGCGGGCACTGGCGCGCTCACTGTGGCGACTGGCACGGCCAGCGGTGGTCCGTCGGGGGCGCTCGCGCTGTCGAGTGGCGGCGGCACGACCGGCACCGGGGGCGTGACGGTGGCCAGTGGCGATGCGTCGGCGGGTGTGTCGGGGGGCGCCACGGTGACCACGGGCACGGGTACCACGTCGTCGGGCACGCTGACGCTGACGACGGGCGCGGGCGGCAGCTCGTCGTCGGGCGCGGCGACGCTGTCGTCCGGGTCTGTGAGCGGCGGCACGTCGGGCACGGTGACTGTGTCGTCTGGTGACGGGACTGGCGGCGGGGCCGGCGCCGTGGTGGTCAAGGCTGGCGGTGCCGACACTGGCGCAGGGGCGGCCGTGAGTGTGGTGGGCGGCGCGTCGTCGGGCGGCCTGGGAGGGCCAGCGAGCCTGGTTGGCGGCGCGACGACCAACGCGGCTACGGCGGGCGGGTCCGTGAGCGTGCTGAGCGGAGTGGGCACGTCGGCGTCTGGCACGGTTGTGTTGGCGTCCGCGGACGGGGCCGGCGCGGTCAACTCCGGGTGGGTGCTGCTGACCTCGGGCGACTCGGCGAGCGGCACGGCTGGCACGGTGTCCGTGTCGTCGGGCACTGCGGGCACGTCGAGCGGGAACGTGGTCGCGGACACGGGTGCGGGCTCGGCGTCGTCGGGCACGCTGACGCTGACGACGGGCGCGGGCGGCAGCTCGTCGTCGGGCGCGGCGACGCTGTCGTCCGGGTCTGTGAGCGGCGGCACGTCGGGCACGGTGACTGTGTCGTCGGGTGATGGGACTGGCGGCGGGGCCGGCGCCGTGGTGGTCAAGGCTGGCGGTGCCGACACTGGCGCAGGGGCGGCCGTGAGTGTGGTGGGCGGCGCGTCGTCGGGCGGCCTGGGAGGGCCAGCGAGCCTGGTTGGCGGCGCGACGACCAACGCGGCTACGGCGGGCGGGTCCGTGAGCGTGCTGAGCGGAGTGGGCACGTCGGCGTCGGGCACGGTTGTGTTGGCGTCCGCGGACGGGGCCGGCGCGGTCAACTCCGGGTGGGTGCTGCTGACCTCGGGCGACTCGGCGAGCGGCACGGCTGGCACGGTGTCCGTGTCGTCGGGCACTGCGGGCACGTCGAGCGGGAACGTGGTCGCGGACACGGGTGCGGGCTCGGCGTCGTCGGGCACGCTGACGCTGACGACGGGCGCGGGCGGCAGCTCGTCGTCGGGCGCGGCGACGCTGTCGTCCGGGTCTGTGAGCGGCGGCACGTCGGGCACGGTGACTGTGTCGTCGGGCGCGGGCACGACGGGCACTGGCGCGCTCACTGTGGCGACTGGCACGGCCAGCGGTGGTCCGTCGGGGGCGCTCGCGCTGTCGAGTGGCGGCGGCACGACCGGCACCGGGGGCGTGACGGTGGCCAGTGGCGATGCGTCGGCGGGTGTGTCGGGAGGCGCCACGGTGACCACGGGCACGGGTACCACGTCGTCGGGCACGCTGACGCTGACGACGGGCGCGGGCGGCAGCTCGTCGTCGGGCGCGGCGACGCTGTCGTCCGGGTCTGTGAGCGGCGGCACGTCGGGCACGGTGACTGTTTCGTCTGGTGATGGGACTGGCGGCGGGGCCGGCGCCGTGGTGGTCAAGGCTGGCGGTGCCGACACTGGCGCAGGGGCGGCCGTGAGTGTGGTGGGCGGCGCGTCGTCGGGCGGCCTGGGAGGGCCAGCGAGCCTGGTTGGCGGCGCGACGACCAACGCGGCTACGGCGGGCGGGTCCGTGAGCGTGCTGAGCGGAGTGGGCACGTCGGCGTCGGGCACGGTTGTGTTGGCGTCCGCGGACGGGGCCGGCGCGGGTCAACTCCGGGTGGGTGCTGCTGACCTCGGGCGACTCGGCGAGCGGCACGGCTGGCACGGTGTCCGTGTCGTCTGGCACTGCGGGCACGTCGAGCGGGAACGTGGTCGCGGACACGGGTGCGGGCTCGGCGTCGTCGGGCACGCTGACGCTGACGACGGGCGCGGGCGGCAGCTCGTCGTCGGGCGCGGCGACGCTGTCGTCCGGGTCTGTGAGCGGCGGCACGTCGGGCACGGTGACTGTGTCGTCTGGTGATGGGACTGGCGGCGGGGCCGGCGCCGTGGTGGTCAAGGCTGGCGGTGCCGACACTGGCGCAGGGGCGGCCGTGAGTGTGGTGGGCGGCGCGTCGTCGGGCGGCCTGGGAGGGCCAGCGAGCCTGGTTGGCGGCGCGACGACCAACGCGGCTACGGCGGGCGGGTCCGTGAGCGTGCTGAGCGGAGTGGGCACGTCGGCGTCGGGCACGGTTGTGTTGGCGTCCGCGGACGGGGCCGGCGCGGTCAACTCCGGGTGGGTGCTGCTGACCTCGGGCGACTCGGCGAGCGGCACGGCTGGCACGGTGTCCGTGTCGTCTGGCACTGCGGGCACGTCGAGCGGGAACGTGGTCGCGGACACGGGTGCGGGCTCGGCGTCGTCGGGCACGCTGACGCTGACGACGGGCGCGGGCGGCAGCTCGTCGTCGGGCGCGGCGACGCTGTCGTCCGGGTCTGTGAGCGGCGGCACGTCGGGCACGGTGACTGTGTCGTCTGGTGATGGGACTGGCGGCGGGGCCGGCGCCGTGGTGGTCAAGGCTGGCGGTGCCGACACTGGCGCAGGGGCAGCCGTGAGTGTGGTGGGCGGCGCGTCGTCGGGCGGCCTGGGAGGGCCAGCGAGCCTGGTTGGCGGCGCGACGACCAACGCGGCTACGGCGGGCGGGTCCGTGAGCGTGCTGAGCGGAGTGGGCACGTCGGCGTCTGGCACGGTTGTGTTGGCGTCCGCGGACGGGGCCGGCGCGGTCAACTCCGGGTGGGTGCTGCTGACCTCGGGCGACTCGGCGAGCGGCACGGCTGGCACGGTGTCCGTGTCGTCGGGCACTGCGGGCACGTCGAGCGGGAACGTGGTCGCGGACACGGGTGCGGGCTCGGCGTCGTCGGGCACGCTGACGCTGACGACGGGCGCGGGCGGCAGCTCGTCGTCGGGCGCGGCGACGCTGTCGTCCGGGTCTGTGAGCGGCGGCACGTCGGGCACGGTGACTGTGTCGTCGGGTGATGGGACTGGCGGCGGGGCCGGCGCCGTGGTGGTCAAGGCTGGCGGTGCCGACACTGGCGCAGGGGCGGCCGTGAGTGTGGTGGGCGGCGCGTCGTCGGGCGGCCTGGGAGGGCCAGCGAGCCTGGTTGGCGGCGCGACGACCAACGCGGCTACGGCGGGCGGGTCCGTGAGCGTGCTGAGCGGAGTGGGCACGTCGGCGTCGGGCACGGTTGTGTTGGCGTCCGCGGACGGGGCCGGCGCGGTCAACTCCGGGTGGGTGCTGCTGACCTCGGGCGACTCGGCGAGCGGCACGGCTGGCACGGTGTCCGTGTCGTCGGGCACTGCGGGCACGTCGAGCGGGAACGTGGTCGCGGACACGGGTGCGGGCTCGGCGTCGTCGGGCACGCTGACGCTGACGACGGGCGCGGGCGGCAGCTCGTCGTCGGGCGCGGCGACGCTGTCGTCCGGGTCTGTGAGCGGCGGCACGTCGGGCACGGTGACTGTGTCGTCGGGCGCGGGCACGACGGGCACTGGCGCGCTCACTGTGGCGACTGGCACGGCCAGCGGTGGTCCGTCGGGGGCGCTCGCGCTGTCGAGTGGCGGCGGCACGACCGGCACCGGGGGCGTGACGGTGGCCAGTGGCGATGCGTCGGCGGGTGTGTCGGGAGGCGCCACGGTGACCACGGGCACGGGTACCACGTCGTCGGGCACGCTGACGCTGACGACGGGCGCGGGCGGCAGCTCGTCGTCGGGCGCGGCGACGCTGTCGTCCGGGTCTGTGAGCGGCGGCACGTCGGGCACGGTGACTGTTTCGTCTGGTGATGGGACTGGCGGCGGGGCCGGCGCCGTGGTGGTCAAGGCTGGCGGTGCCGACACTGGCGCAGGGGCGGCCGTGAGTGTGGTGGGCGGCGCGTCGTCGGGCGGCCTGGGAGGGCCAGCGAGCCTGGTTGGCGGCGCGACGACCAACGCGGCTACGGCGGGCGGGTCCGTGAGCGTGCTGAGCGGAGTGGGCACGTCGGCGTCGGGCACGGTTGTGTTGGCGTCCGCGGACGGGGCCGGCGCGGTCAACTCCGGGTGGGTGCTGCTGACCTCGGGCGACTCGGCGAGCGGCACGGCTGGCACGGTGTCCGTGTCGTCTGGCACTGCGGGCACGTCGAGCGGGAACGTGGTCGCGGACACGGGTGCGGGCTCGGCGTCGTCGGGCACGCTGACGCTGACGACGGGCGCGGGCGGCAGCTCGTCGTCGGGCGCGGCGACGCTGTCGTCCGGGTCTGTGAGCGGCGGCACGTCGGGCACGGTGACTGTGTCGTCTGGTGATGGGACTGGCGGCGGGGCCGGCGCCGTGGTGGTCAAGGCTGGCGGTGCCGACACTGGCGCAGGGGCGGCCGTGAGTGTGGTGGGCGGCGCGTCGTCGGGCGGCCTGGGAGGGCCAGCGAGCCTGGTTGGCGGCGCGACGACCAACGCGGCTACGGCGGGCGGGTCCGTGAGCGTGCTGAGCGGAGTGGGCACGTCGGCGTCGGGCACGGTTGTGTTGGCGTCCGCGGACGGGGCCGGCGCGGTCAACTCCGGGTGGGTGCTGCTGACCTCGGGCGACTCGGCGAGCGGCACGGCTGGCACGGTGTCCGTGTCGTCTGGCACTGCGGGCACGTCGAGCGGGAACGTGGTCGCGGACACGGGTGCGGGCTCGGCGTCGTCGGGCACGCTGACGCTGACGACGGGCGCGGGCGGCAGCTCGTCGTCGGGCGCGGCGACGCTGTCGTCCGGGTCTGTGAGCGGCGGCACGTCGGGCACGGTGACTGTGTCGTCTGGTGATGGGACTGGCGGCGGGGCCGGCGCCGTGGTGGTCAAGGCTGGCGGTGCCGACACTGGCGCAGGGGCAGCCGTGAGTGTGGTGGGCGGCGCGTCGTCGGGCGGCCTGGGAGGGCCAGCGAGCCTGGTTGGCGGCGCGACGACCAACGCGGCTACGGCGGGCGGGTCCGTGAGCGTGCTGAGCGGAGTGGGCACGTCGGCGTCTGGCACGGTTGTGTTGGCGTCCGCGGACGGGGCCGGCGCGGTCAACTCCGGGTGGGTGCTGCTGACCTCGGGCGACTCGGCGAGCGGCACGGCTGGCACGGTGTCCGTGTCGTCGGGCACTGCGGGCACGTCGAGCGGGAACGTGGTCGCGGACACGGGTGCGGGCTCGGCGTCGTCGGGCACGCTGACGCTGACGACGGGCGCGGGCGGCAGCTCGTCGTCGGGCGCGGCGACGCTGTCGTCCGGGTCTGTGAGCGGCGGCACGTCGGGCACGGTGACTGTGTCGTCGGGTGATGGGACTGGCGGCGGGGCCGGCGCCGTGGTGGTCAAGGCTGGCGGTGCCGACACTGGCGCAGGGGCGGCCGTGAGTGTGGTGGGCGGCGCGTCGTCGGGCGGCCTGGGAGGGCCAGCGAGCCTGGTTGGCGGCGCGACGACCAACGCGGCTACGGCGGGCGGGTCCGTGAGCGTGCTGAGCGGAGTGGGCACGTCGGCGTCGGGCACGGTTGTGTTGGCGTCCGCGGACGGGGCCGGCGCGGTCAACTCCGGGTGGGTGCTGCTGACCTCGGGCGACTCGGCGAGCGGCACGGCTGGCACGGTGTCCGTGTCGTCGGGCACTGCGGGCACGTCGAGCGGGAACGTGGTCGCGGACACGGGTGCGGGCTCGGCGTCGTCGGGCACGCTGACGCTGACGACGGGCGCGGGCGGCAGCTCGTCGTCGGGCGCGGCGACGCTGTCGTCCGGGTCTGTGAGCGGCGGCACGTCGGGCACGGTGACTGTGTCGTCGGGCGCGGGCACGACGGGCACTGGCGCGCTCACTGTGGCGACTGGCACGGCCAGCGGTGGTCCGTCGGGGGCGCTCGCGCTGTCGAGTGGCGGCGGCACGACCGGCACCGGGGGCGTGACGGTGGCCAGTGGCGATGCGTCGGCGGGTGTGTCGGGAGGCGCCACGGTGACCACGGGCACGGGTACCACGTCGTCGGGCACGCTGACGCTGACGACGGGCGCGGGCGGCAGCTCGTCGTCGGGCGCGGCGACGCTGTCGTCCGGGTCTGTGAGCGGCGGCACGTCGGGGACGGTGACTGTGTCGACGGGCGCGGGCACGGCGGGCACTGGCACGCTCACTGTGGCGACTGGCACGGCCAGCGGTGGTCCGTCGGGGGCGCTCGCGCTGTCGAGTGGCGGCGGCACGACCGGCACCGGGGGCGTGACGGTGGCCAGTGGCGATGCGTCGGCGGGTGTGTCGGGGGGCGCCACGGTGACCACGGGCACGGGTACCACGTCGTCGGGCACGCTGACGCTGACGACGGGCGCGGGCGGCAGCTCGTCGTCGGGCGCGGCGACGCTGTCGTCCGGGTCTGTGAGCGGCGGCACGTCGGGCACGGTGACTGTTTCGTCTGGTGACGGGACTGGCGGCGGGGCCGGCGCCGTGGTGGTCAAGGCTGGCGGTGCCGACACTGGCGCAGGGGCGGCCGTGAGCGTGGTGGGCGGCGCGTCGTCGGGCGGCCTGGGAGGGCCAGCGAGCCTGGTTGGCGGCGCGACGACCAACGCGGCTACGGCGGGCGGGTCCGTGAGCGTGCTGAGCGGAGTGGGCACGTCGGCGTCTGGCACGGTTGTGTTGGCGTCCGCGGACGGGGCCGGCGCGGCCAACTCCGGGTGGGTGCTGCTGACCTCGGGCGACTCGGCGAGCGGCACGGCTGGCACGGTGTTCGTGTCGTCTGGCACCGGAGGCACCTCGAGCGGGAACGTGGTCGCGGACACGGGTGCGGGCTCGGCGTCGTCGGGCACGCTGACGCTGACGACGGGCGCGGGCGGCAGCTCGTCGTCGGGCGCGGCGACGCTGTCGTCCGGGTCTGTGAGCGGCGGCACGTCGGGCACGGTGACTGTGTCGACGGGCGCGGGCACGACGGGCACTGGCGCGCTCACTGTGGCGACTGGCACGGCCAGCGGTGGTCCGTCGGGGGCGCTCGCGCTGTCGAGTGGCGGCGGCACGACCGGCACCGGGGGCGTGACGGTGGCCAGTGGCGATGCGTCGGCGGGTGTGTCGGGAGGCGCCACGGTGACCACGGGCACGGGTACCACGTCGTCGGGCACGCTGACGCTGACGACGGGCGCGGGCGGCAGCTCGTCGTCGGGCGCGGCGACGCTGTCGTCCGGGTCTGTGAGCGGCGGCACGTCGGGGACGGTGACTGTGTCGACGGGCGCGGGCACGGCGGGCACTGGCACGCTCACTGTGGCGACTGGCACGGCCAGCGGTGGTCCGTCGGGGGCGCTCGCGCTGTCGAGTGGCGGCGGCACGACCGGCACCGGGGGCGTGACGGTGGCCAGTGGCGATGCGTCGGCGGGTGTGTCGGGGGGCGCCACGGTGACCACGGGCACGGGTACCACGTCGTCGGGCACGCTGACGCTGACGACGGGCGCGGGCGGCAGCTCGTCGTCGGGCGCGGCGACGCTGTCGTCCGGGTCTGTGAGCGGCGGCACGTCGGGGACGGTGACTGTGTCGACGGGCGCGGGAACGGCGGGCACTGGCGCGCTCACTGTGGCGACTGGCGCGGCCAGCGGTGGTCCGTCGGGGGCGCTCGCGCTGTCGAGTGGCGGCGGCACGACCGGCACCGGGGGCGTGACGGTGGCCAGTGGCGTGGCGTCTGCTGGAGCGTCTGGGACTCTGCTTCTCTCGAGCGGAGCTGCTTCGGGAGGCAGCTCGGGACATGCAATCCTTGCTGCGGGTGCTGTGTCTGGCGGATCTGCAGCTGGCTCGATCTCGCTTCTGGGTGGGACTGGCGACAGTGGCAATGGAGGGAGCATCTACTTGGAGCCCGGGTCTTCATCGACGGGGACTGCTGGGTCGGTACAGATTGGCGGAGGGTCACCGTTCCGCGCAGTGTTCGCCGGTGCAGTTGACCTGTCGAGCAAATGGACGAGCTCAACCACGCTGGCTGCCGGAGAGCGGAACAAGGACACCTTCTCTGGGGCGGACATTGCCAGCATCGTTAACTGGACCCCTGCTGTGGGCGACATTGTGTTGGTGCAGCCCCAGTTCGACCACGACGGAAGCAGTTCGGACGACTTCATGCACGTGTCAGGCCGAGTGTCAGCTGCCGGGGACTTGGAGATCACTGTCGCGAACAGCCAGGGCTCGACCACGTCCCTTTCGGCATACTTGACAGGCACGTACGGCATCGTCGTGTACCGAGTGTAGGCGCCTCGGGGCTTGGCTTGTCCCACTTTGCTGCGGTGGCTGGACACCAACCTCCTGCGTCGGTGTGCTTCTTGGCGACTTCATTTGGTATCTCATGAGTTGAGCTTCGTGTTGCGTGTCACCATCGCCATCATCAATGTGCGTTCGTTTTTGCGATGGCTGCCTCGAGGTCGAGAAGCCATCTTTTGCCTATTCAGTTTCGCATCCACGAACGTGGATAGCAGCAGGTGAGTGACGGACACACCATGCGCGGGGATCAGTTGTGGGCGCGGTTCGGAGCTGCCCAGGGTCGTTGCTCCACTCAAAAACGCACTCCGGTCGGTGCAATCGAAATGACGACAGCATCGTACTTCCTGCAGCGAAGGAACACAAAAGCAGGGCCGAAGGCCAGCGAAGCCAAGTGCTGTCAGCCCCAGTTTTGCGCACCTTTCCGGCTCGAGCTTCAGTCGTTCTCATGCCGGAAGTCGTTTGCTGTGTCGATCGCAAGGTTCCCAGCCGTGTCAGTCGTGATCGGTATGAAAGAGTCAGTCAGTTTTGTGAGTCGGGAATCCAGTCCGTGAGTCAATCCCTCAGGTCGGCAAGCGTCGCGTCGGCCTCTACGACATCGGAGTCGCGCTCGCCGTCTGTGTGGCGGAGCAGCGGGCCGTCTCCTTTCGTCTTGGCCATCGAAAGCAGCTTGAGCGCGCCTGCTGCGGAAGATTCACGTCGCTTGGCCTTGCTTCGCAGGGAGGCCAAGCCATGGGCCGTTCCCGCCGCCTTGGCCTTCGCAGCTGCTGCGGACGCACTCCCCGTAGCTCCTCCGGACGCAGCAGCCAGGGCCAGCGTTCGGGAGTCAGTGGCCTTGCCGGGACGAGTTTCAGCTTCGGTCTCCTCGGGCCCCTCGCTCACAGCGGCGCGGACCTGCTTGAAAGTGCGTTTGCTCTGGGAAGCGCCCGGACCAACGCCTCGCCTCGACTTTCCCGCCCGAAGGCGAGAGCGGTTGCTCGCCCGGAACGTCGCGGCCGCTGCCTCTTGAATTTTGATGCGCTCCATCTCGGCGTCGCGGCTCCGCGTGGTGAGAGCCAGCTGCTGCTCGAGGGTGCCGAGAACCTGGGTCACGCGGGCAAAGTCTTCTCTGAACCGCGTCCACCCTTCCTGGGACATGGCGGCGGCATCGTCCTCTTCTTCGCCGTCCAGCTTGTTGGCCATTTGAAACACCGAGCGCCGCTGCTTTCGCATCTCCCTGTGCCTGGACGCATCGACAAGGCAAGCGCAGAACGTCGCTCTGCGAGCTGGCTGAATGGTGACGATGACATCGTACAAGAAAATGCACGCCATGTACAGCAGGGAAAGGCCGATGACCACCAAGGTGGCCCACGTCAGAATCTGGCGCTGCAGGTCGTAGAACTCGTCGTCGAGCCTCCCAGACTCGAAGCACACCCCTGCCAGGGTGATGAAGATCGCAGCGCTGAGCAGCGTCCCTTCAAAGTTGTTGTAGTCCAGGATGCGAGAGTAGATCAGCTCGCCGAGCTGCATGGAGGCGGCCTCCCTGCGCCGCTCCTCCAGAGCAGACATGCTGCCGATGCCGCGAGATCCAAGGGCCGCCACCGTGCTGGAAGAGGTGCCGCCGCCGGCAAAGACTGCCTCGCTGACCGCATCCGCTGCCTTGCTGGCTTCATCCGGTCGAAGGGTGTCGTCGAACTCGTCAGCAAGACCGCCAAGCGCTTTGGAGATGACGGGCGCTCTTCCCTCGCGCTTTGCAGCCGCTATTTCCGCCCTCCTCGCCTCACGGCGGTTCCAGTTTGTCACAACCAGCTTCCTGTCCCCGGGACTCATGTACGGCCGCGTCTGCACTTGCGCGGTGTATGAGACGAACAAGATGAGCAGCGTCAGCGACAGCTGGAATCCGGGCTGGGTGTTGAACATCAGACTGGTTACGGCGATGAGGAACTTCCGCGCCACCACCGCAAGCATCCACCAGTAGGTAGCAGGCCGGAACATGTACAGGAGCCGCCTGAAGCTGTCGTAGAACGCCTTTGCGCGGGACTGGGACAGAGGAGAGAGCTCCTGGCCCTTGGCTCGCAGGTACTGTGCGTAGGGGATCAAGTGCCGTCCGCGCCACATGACAGTTGCCAGAAGGATCGGCAGACCCGCGCTGTAGACCACAACTGCCATGGCAGCGAAGGGCAGAATCCGAAGGTGCACCCCGCCCGGCTCGTAGCATGGCTCGAACACCGCCTGCAGGTAGCCATTCGTGTTGCCATCAGGCGGGTTGGTTTGCACGCAGTTGAAGGCTGCAAGTGAGGGGGTGGGGTGGGAGGGAGGGGTCATGGGACAGGGCACTCGCGATCAGAGCACTGCGCGGAACAGGCAACACGCTCCTGGGCGGAGCCGGGCAGCCATGGACCAACTGGGCGCAGAACGGAAACGGCAACGGCGGAAAGGCGGGTCTCACCGTCCAGCGCGGTCTTCGTCTCTTGCATGTAAATGAACAGCATCAGCAAGACTGCAGCGCCAATCAGACCAGGAACGTGGCTTTGCCTCTGGCCCTTTTTGCTGCGCTTTACGAGCGTGTTCCACAAGTAGCCTGCCAGAGCCACCACTACCAGCAGCGCCAGCGCGCAGAGTGGGAGCCCGACGATTCCCAGGAACTTCTGCTCGTAGTCCAGGTCGGGCGAAATGCACTCAGGTGCTGCCAGTTCCAAGTTGAGGTTGAACGCCGACATGAACTGCGGACAGACGTCTCGCCACACGCCCGGAGTCACAAGCGGCGTTGTTCCGGTGCGTGAGGCGCGGCCTGCGTCGACGCAGCATGAGGGAGCGAGGCATGCGGGCGACCATTCCCTCACCTTGAAGGCGTCCCGGATGATGGGCGGCCACTGAACTCGGGCGGAAGTGAAGATTGCCAGAACCTGGAAGTAGTCCACACTGATTTGGATCTGCAACTCCAAAAGGCCGCCAACGGTGGGGAAGAGACCTCAGAGCAGCTGGCAAGCTTTGCGCGCAAGAGCCGACGAGCTGCGCCACACAGCCTTCGGGCGACACGAAACGCGCAGGGCATGCCAGCTCCAGCACAAGCTCACCAGCGCCATGTTCAAGCCACGAGAGTTGAGCAAGTAGCCTGCCGCTCCGAGGACCATGACAGCGACCACGATGCCAATGACGATGATCCAAGGCTGGTCGGGACTGCAAGATGGATGGGGCGCAGACGGAGAACACCAGCAGCAGGCACGGCGCAGGAGAGCGATGTCAAACAGTGAAGGAGAGCAACAGCCACGAAGCAAACTTGGTTTCGCGGGGTGCAAGCTGGGGAAGCGCGCAAGAGCAAGAGACTTACCACTTTTCGCAGAGTCCTGCGATTCGGTACGCCTGGCCGCGGACGCAGCGGGCGCATCGCTCCCCTTCGTACAGGTCAGCGCACACGTTGTCGCCGAGGCAGGCCTCCTTGGGCTCGCAGGGCACAATGTTTGGACACACTTCCCTCTGCTGCCGCTCGATCGGGCACACGTCGTTTGGGGTGAGAAGGGCCTGCTTCCACCACCCCGGGTCCGCCACGGGCTCGGCACCAAAGCCTTCGCAAGTTGCGCCTACGGGACAGGGCAGGCAGAGCTCGCCGTCCCCACCATAGTAGCCCGGCAGGCACACCGCAACGAAGAGCCCCTCTTCTGCAAAGACACTCCCGGCGACGCCGCCAATGTCGATGGTGGCATTCTTGGGGCCAGCTTCTTGGACAGGTGCTTGGCACTGCAGGAATGGAAGCCCGCCGGCGACAAGCCCAGTGGCGTCGAAGCGCCACAGCGCGCTGGGGCACTGGCTTTCGCCGATCTCGATGGTGACGTTTGGATCTCCCCGGCCGTAGTTGATGCCTTCGAGCTGGAGGGTCTGACCCCCGAGCGCGCTGTACGGGATTGGGGTCACACGCCTCACCTGCGGGGTGTCGTACGCGAATGGCTGCGGGTTCGCATCGACGCCTGACACGCGAACTGTGATCCGCGACTGGTTGCCGAAGCCTCCGGGGGGCCTGAACGCGATGAGGCTGTGGGTCCGCTGGACAATGCAAGGGGTTGACGGCACCGGGCAGGCGCACGAGTCGAGGTCATCGAGGTTGGCTGGGAAGCTGCCGTACCTGCAGCAGCCGCCACCGGGGGTGGCAGCGGACAGCCCGCACTCGTTCGGGTGCAAGATTGCGTACAGCTCGTCGTCGCATGCCGAGGGGCACCGATTCCCCACCACTGCAGGGTTGTTTGCGTCATCAGACGACGTCAGGCCGGCCCTCACAACGTTCTGGCAGAGCTCGGTCACGGCCACGCCGGAGACATCGATCTCGGGCACGCGCCCCAGGTTCTCGCCAGTGACCGTGACGAGTGCCGGCTGGCAGCAGTAGCGAAGAGGCAGGCCGGACCGTGGATCGGCGCCCCGGTTCTGGCGGGTGGGTCGCTCGTACTGGAAGCACGCGTCAGTGGGTGACGACCCGGGCGACACGGACGTGACAACCGGCCGGGCGTACGAGAGCGACAGAGTGGGCGAAACGGGCGTCACTTGGACCTGCCCGGTTGACCGGCCTGCTCCGACAACCACAAAGTGGCCTTCGCCTTGGCCCTCTGGCAGGCTGATGATGATCTGGTCGTGGCTCCACCATCGCGCCTGGCCGGAGGGAATGGTCAGTGGCCCGACCGTGACGATGCCGTCGGTCCCAAAGTTGGCACCTCGGAGTGACAGAACGCCCCTCACCAGATCTCCGTCAAGCTTGGGCAGCGCCGCTCCAGCGCCGCCGCTTCCTCCAGTCGCCTGGAGGCTGCGCCGCCCCGATGCTCGCAGCGAGCGTCGCGACGCTCCAGGAACCAGCACAAGAGGCGCCAGCGGCTCGCTGAACTGAGCGAACTCTCCCCGCCTCCAAGCGGCCACCTTGTCTGCTGGCACAACCGCGTCAGCGGCCCGGAGCATCGCCGCGGCTCGTGCATCGCCCACCGCGTCGAGAGCAGCCGCAGCTACGCTGCGCTGCACCAGCCCGGACGTGTTTGCTGACCACGGCGCGGTGGTAAGCAGCGGGTCAATCTCCGGCGCGTCATACGTGAACACCGGAGACGTGGCCAAGAAGCTTGGCTGGCTGCCGGCCCACACCCGAACGGGAAGATCCTGGCCGCCCGACGCCGGGGTGACACACCGGATGAGCGTGTCGTTCCAGAAGCTGCACTCCGCAACATCGTCTCCCACAGTGACGTAGCCAGTCAGCTCGCCGGTTGCTGAGGAGTACTGCTCCCCAAAGCCGCTGCCTCGGAGCTCAAACGGAGTTCCCCCCTGCGTCGGCCGCGTGCCGTCGGCCGTGCTGAGCCCGAAGCTCGGAGGGGCATACGACACGAGCGGTGCCACAGACAGAACAGCGGGACCCCGCTGGCCGCCAGCGTCAAGGAGCAGCCTCAGGCCGCTGCCTGCCCACTGCGGCAGCCTCACTGACACTTCAGTGTGGTTCACAATCACCTCCGTGGGCAAGGCCAGCTTCTCTTCAGCCACGCCACCCGACCCGTCGCTCTTGAGTCGCTGGAGCACAGCCACGGGCGACACACCTAAATTCAGCCCTCGGACCGTGATGCGCTCGCCGGCCACGCCGTCGCGCCAGTGGGTCGAGTCCCCGCCACGGGACGCGTCTCCGCCTGCGCCATCACCGATGAGCACGAGGCTTGAGGGCGGAAGGTACGCCACCGTGGCGGGCTCAGAAGCGTCATCTGCGCCACGGTGCCGCACCAGAACCTGGGCCTCGGCTCCCTGTCCCTGGGGCGCGATGCACTCAATCGTGCCGAGCCTGATTGCGTCTCCCTGCACCTCAAATCCGCCCAAGGCGGACGTGTCGAGCTCAAACTGCGCGTTGGACTCGACGCCTCCAGGCGGAAGAGACCCGGGGAGGTCCAAAGTGCGGCACGGTCTGCCCCCGACGGAGACCTCGACTGTCGGCGTGGCGGTGCCGCGAGGGATTCTGCCTGCGTTCTTCACTCTGAGGGACACGATCCAGCCGCCGCTGGTGGAGCCCGCCTCCACATCGCCGGTGCCCGCGCGCGTTGCGACGCTGAGGATTGCCGGGCTCGCCTCGGAGAAGACGCGCTGCTGACTCAGCTGTCCTGCAGCGCTGATGCGAATGGCGCCCTCGGATGCAAACACGCCCACTACGACGAGCGTGTGAGAGCGAACCTCGTCGGGGATGGGCACGACGGGCACTGTGATGGCGTCCACTCCCAAGCGGACCACCAGCGCGGTTGGCGATGGGCCGAAATTGCTGCCCGTGACCACGAGGCGCTTGGCTTCGAACGGCGAGGCGCGGTCTGGAACGGTCAGCCGCTCGATCTCCGGGGGCGAGTACGAGTACAGGACTTGGTTGGACGCCTGGCCCCCGGCCAGCACCATCACAGGCACGGCCGCTCCCTGGCCAGCGGGGGTGTCGAAAAGGATCTTCGTCGATGTCGCGGACACAACGAGGGCGCACCCGCTCGCCGACGCGAGTTCGGAGGGATCCGGGCCGCTGGGGCCGGGAAGCGTGCCGTTCCCGGTGGAATTGCCCGACACGTTCCCCGTGGCGCTGGGCGTGGGAACGCCACCGCCTCCACTGGGGCTCGGAGCACCGTCTGCAGTGCTGGCAGCGTCCTGCCCCGCCGTCTCGGCGCCAACGACGAGGCCAGTTGCCGGGTCGCATCGCACTGGCGCCGACCCAAACGCAACCCAGACATCGGACCCCGGCGGGCCAAAGCCGACGCCCTCCAGCGCCATCCGCACACCGCCGCGAGTGTCATGGCCGCCAGAGGCGGCCTGTTGCGCCGTGAGCGACTGGGGCCGCATTGTCGTAATGACCGGGGCTTCGTACGACGACACCAGGCCTGAGGCAGCGGACTCGCGGGACGTCTGCCCAGCAACCGTCACCGTCCAGCTCAGCCCGCTGCCCACTCCGGGCACGGACACACAGCGCAGAAGCACGTGCGGGACCTCGACGTCGCATGCGGGCGTGAAGGGCCCGTAGCGCACGGCACCGAGCTCCTCCGAACGGCCGAGGTTCGTTCCCCGCACAAAGACAGTGTCGCCTCCAGCCGTGGAAAGGTTGCTCACCCGCGGGCCCTCTAGCCCGGTGATGACAGGGGGCAGGTAGGCGTAGCGTGGCGTGATCGACCGTTGACCGGCCACAGACAGACGCCACTGAAGCCGGTCGCCAGCGCCCGCAGAGCTCAGGCACCTGATTTGCTGATGGCTCTCCGTCATGGTGCAGTTGGTTGCCTGGAAGAGTGGCGGACCCCGGGGGAAGTGCATGGGGCTGGTGCGGGCGGAGTAGCCGGGAGGCGCCTGGAGGGGCAAGAAGCCCTCTGTTGAGCCGTCCAACAAGTCCTCCGTGTCTTCTGAGTCTTCTTCGGCCTCGTCCCCGGGGTCCGCCAGGCCCTGCCCAGCGCTGCCTCCCGCCCCTGACGCGCTGCTGGCGCCCGCAGGAGTCCCTGCTTCGCCTAGGGACCCAGCCTCTGCGTCCACCAGCTGGGCGTAGCGCACCCACTCCACGGTGGTCACGTCCGGGCCAAAGTTCTCTCCCTCCACGACGACCTCTTGTCCGCCAGCAGTGCTACCAAAGGCACCAGGACCCCTGACGCTTGCGATGACTGGGGGGCCGTATGACGTGCCGGACGCCGCGATGCTGGAGGTGCGGCTGCCGCAGTTTGCCCCGCCCGAGTCGCAAGCCTGCGTGGTCACGCGCCACGAGTGGCCCAGACCCACGCCGGGAGCTGTGAGGCACGACAGGCGGGTTCCGGAAGCCGATGCTGAAGTGCAGTTCACCGCGGTGTACTCCGACCCAGTTGGCCCATACGTTACGATCCAAGAGACGCGCAGCGCGGGTGGCAGCAGGGTCACGGGCGGGCCAAAGTTCGCCCCAGCCACGTAGGCGTCGCTCCCGCCTCGGGTTGTGCCGTTTTGCACCCCCGGACCTGTCACGCCACCAGGGTGCTGGATCACCGGAGCGTCGTAGCGCGTGGTGTTCGGCGCCGGGAGCACAGACCGCTGCCCCGCCACATTGGCAAACCACTTGTGGGGGCCGGCAAGGCCTGCCTGCGTGCCGCAGCGCAGCTCCGTGTGGGGGCGCACCAGCTGACACTCCACAGCCCATTCGGACCCGCCTGGACCGTACGTCGCCACGCGGCGCGTGAGGCCGTCGTCTGGGCCGAAGGACGATCCTCGCAGCAGGACCACGGACCCGCCTGCAGAACGGATGTCGTGACGAGCGGAGGGCGGCAGAGAGGCCTGGCCCACCACTTCCAGCGAGGAGACGACAGGCTCACGATACGCCGAGGGGAGCACCACCGGGTCGCTCTGCTGGCCGCCCACCGACACGACAAAGGTGTGGTCGCGGCCCACGCCAGGCACAATGCCGCAGCTGATCACGTCGTTGGCGACGCTCACGCTGCAATTGGCAGCGAGGTAGCTTGGCGTGAGCCCAGGCACCTCGTACCGCACTGACAGAAAGGTGTAGGGGTGCCCCACCGGGCCGAACGCCTCTCCGGCCAGCCGAAACTCGCCCTCCCCCGTGGTGGGGACGCGTGCAAAGCCCGACGCGAGGCCCGACACCGATGGGCGGTGAAAGGAGAGCGTGCGGGAGGCGAGAAGGGCGCCGCTGGCACTCGGCCACGAAAGCGCAGCGCCCTGGGGCGCGCCTCCTGCGAGAGGCAGCACCTCCACACGAACCACGTGAGAGGAGCCGACACCCGGCGGGCACACGCACACGATCTCAACGTTGCCGATGCCCACCGACTGTGACACGGCGCAGCCTGAGGCTTCGTACCGGGTGGCGTTCGGCCCCCCCATGGTCACCCGGAGGCCAGAGGATCCCTCCCTGCCGGGGTTGGCGGAGATCCACTCGCGAGTCGGGCCAAAGTTTCTGCCCGAGACGATGCACGTGTCGGAGCCCTGGGTGCTCATGCGGGCCGGGCTGGGAAGGGCGGCACCCGAGACTGCAGCCGCCTGCTCTGCCGCCAAGACTTGGGCCCGAAGCACCGGGTCTGACGGCAGGACTCGCAAGGACTCAACCTCCACATCGTTCACGTCGCGAATCGTCACGCTGAACTGCCTCGAGGCCTCAAGCGCCCCGGCACCGGCGGAGTCCGCCACAGTGACGGTGAGGTTCACGGACCGCGTTCGCTCGAAGTCCAGCCTTGCGCCGGGAGCCACGAAGATCTGGCCCGGGTTGCCCGTTGGCGCCACTGCGAAGACGTCCTGGCCCAGGCTCCGATAGTTGCGGGCGATGCGCCACGAAAACACGGTTCCGTTATCAGCGTCAAACGCGGGAATCAGGCCTACCACACGCCCGACGGTTGCACCTGCGTCGAGCTCGTAAGTGGAGAGCTCGGCTGGCGGGTCGAGGATCCGCGGCGGCTCGGGCACATCAAGCAGAGTGACCACAACAGTCTCGCTGCTCGAGAGACCGCCGTCGGACGCCTCCACTGTTACTGCGAAGGAGCGCGCCGCTTCAAAGTTGAGCGTAGCAGCGGCCGTCGCCCTGATGCTCACCCCGTGCCAGCGGGGCAATTCGGCCCCCGACACCCCAGTCACGTCCTGCGCTGTGGGAGTGCCGTTGACGGCCTGGAACCAGCTCGTCACGTCTGCCCCGGCCTCTCCTCCTGATGGGCTCGGCTCGCCGGTCAGAGCGCTGACGTCCTGCAGCACAACGGCTTTCTTGACTCTGAACGACAGGCTGACGGACGCCGCGTCCGGGTCAAACCATGCGAGGGTGCGAAGTCCCGCAACGGTGCCAGGGGCGGAGTTTTCTGGCATTGTGAGCTTCAGGCGGCCGGAGCTGTCGAGCGGGAAGGCGGACCCCAGAGCCGAGTCTGGCACAGACCCACCAGGACCGGTCCCACCGCCCGCTCGTGCGGCTCGGAGCCGGGCGCCCGCCACCGGCCCAACTGGGGCCTCTGCCACATCGATGACTTGCACCACGATGTCGCCTAGGGTCGTGATCGCAGCACTGGCCCCGTCGTCGGGCTCGTCCGTCACCGCCACCGTGACAAAGTGAGAGGATGCCACTTCAAAGTCGAGAGGGGCCGACACCGTCAACACGCCGGATTGAGTGTCGATGGCAAAGAGCGGGTCTCCGGTGACGGGGTGTGCCGGTGGCGTCCCCCACAGGGCAAAACGCACGGGGTTGTTGTCCGCGTCTGTGGCAGCAATGGCAGAGCCAGTGAGCGGCGCGCCCACCTCCGCCGACTCGAGCACCGAGCGGGCATCGGCCAGGTTCGTGAAGCGGGGGGCGACGTTCTGGTCGCTCACCACCACAGAGAGGTTCATGTCGAGCGTCGCCCCTGCGTTGTCCGTCGCTCTGATGGCAAGCAAGAAGTTCTCAGAAGCAGAGAGGGCGGGAATCGCAGCTGCGGTGGTGAGCATTCCGTCGGTGGCTCCGATGGCGAACCAGCCGTTGGTGTTCCCCGACAGCAGCTGAAACGTGACGGTGGAGTTTCGGTCCTGGTCCCAGACGCCAAGCGCCGGCGGAATTCGCTGTCCCGCGGGGGTTTGCTCCGAAAGGGTTCGCGAAAGCGTCTCTGTGTGCCTGAGCCGGGGAGGCTCGTTGATGTCTCGCAGCGTGAGGGCAAGCCAGCCGGCGGACGCTGTCATGGACCCGGCGTCCCGCCCCGCCACCTGCACAAGCACTGGGCTGGCCAGGACCTCGTAGTCCAAGGCGGACGCATTGCCGACCAAGAGAGATGTCTTGGCCCTGCCTGGGCCCTCGCTCTCGCCGGGGGCGAGCGAGAACAAGGTGCCGCCGGCGGGGTTGGTCGACGGCTCAATTTCGAACGAGAGAGCGTCGCCCTCGTCGTCCTCGGCACGGAGTGTGGCGATGAAGGTCCCGGCGCTCGAGTGCTCGGCAAGCGCCGCTTGGTAGCACAGGTCGGTCTTGGCTGCGCCGCGCACGATGGAGGCCGACTGCGGGGCGTGACGGAGCACATCCGCGAAGGCATTGCGGCCAACGCACGCCCCCCGCAAGGCCTCTGCGGGGTGCCTCCACGAGAAAGAGGAGTAGCCGCGGCAGGCCCCGTTGCTTGCGCAGGCCGCCGCACAAGCCGCGTGGCTCGCCTCGTCGCTGCGCAGCTCCAAGGACAGCGCTTCCTCGGCAGCCGAAAGCTGCGTGGCGATGACGAACGTCACGGTGCCGTCTGCGCTGGTCGGGTCCAGCGGGCTGGGAAGCAGGTCCGACACCGCGTCGAACCCGGGGCCACCGCGGTAGGCCCACTTGCCTGTGAGCGAAGCGTTGCACACGAGGCGACCCGGGTCGTTGCGATCGAGCACCGTCACCGTCACAGTCGCGGACACGTTCAGTGGCGGCGAGCCAGAGTCAACCAGGGTCACGGTGAGCACGAAGTTGCTCTGCGTCTCGAAGTCTAGTCCGGCCGAGTTGAGCACGGTCAGGTTGTTCGTCGCGCCGCCCTTGGCAAAGCCGAAGACCGAGCCGGGATCGCCGGACGCCACTTCGAAGGTGAGGCCCTTTTCAGCGAACTCGCTGATGCCGTCAACATCGGGGTCGGAAAAGTTCAGCTGCGCCACGAGAGTGCCGAAGGGCTCATTTTCTGCGATCTCCACGCTCGCGTCCTCCAGCGAGGGCGGCTCATTCACGTCCTGCACGAAGACGCGGAACGTGCCAACGACGCTGAGGACGGGGCCCTGGCCGTGGTTTCCCCCAGAGTCGCTTGCCTGCACCGTAAGGACGATCGAAGTCAGCGTCTCGTAGTCCAGCAGGTGAGCCCCCGCCGCTGCGACTGTGACCTGGCCCGTGGTCCCGTCAAGCTCGAGCGCCGGCGCCGCCCAGGCCGGGACGACACTCAGAATCGCGTAGGTGATCGTGTCGTTCACGTCCTGGTCCACGGCCGTGACGGATCCCACAATGCTGCCCCCGAGGGAGTTCTCCAGCACAAAGAGGTTGTTGCGGTCAGGCGCCGGGTCGAACACAGGTGCGTCCTGGGCGTCCGTCACCACGAGAGTCACAGCGGCGTTGTCCTGGAACTCGCCGTCGTCAACGCTCACCTGCAGCACAAACGTCCCTAGGCCTGCCGACAGCGGGGCTTCAAAGTCCAGCAGCCCAGCCCGCGCGACGTGCAGCCAGCCGGTCGTTTCATTGAGCAGGAACTGCTCCCGCTCGTCACCTGCGAGCACGACGTAGCGAAGGGCGTCGCCGTCCTGGTCGGTGGCAACCACCTGGGCCAGAGCGTCGTCGAGCGGCGTGTTCTCCGGAATGAAGAGCGTCTGCGGCCGGATCACCGGCGGGTCGTTGGCGTTGATGATCTGCACAACGATGGGCTTGGTGTCGTTCCGGGGGTTCGTAGGGTGGTCGTCAACCACCATCACAATCAGAGTGATGTTCGTTCGCACCTCGTAGTCGATGGCGTCCGGGTTGCGGACGCGCAGCTGGCCGTCGCACGCACCAATTTTGAAGGCGTTGTCAACGTTTCCTGCGACGATGGAGAAGAGCAACACCTGCCCCTCGTCCTCGTCGGTGGCGTTGAGGTGGGGCCCTACCTTGGTGTTCAGCTCCGACTCCTCCAGAATGTAGACCACTGCCGGCTCCAAGACGGGGGCGTCGTTAATGTTCAAAATCTCGAACCTAGGCATCACGTAAGTGTGGAGCCGGCCGTCCGTGATGCGCACCACCGCGGCGAGCACGCTTCGGACCTCGTAGTTGAAAGCCTCCTCGCGCTGCACGAACACGTCGCCCGTGCTGGCGTCGAAACCCAGGGCGCTGTCAGGGTTGCCAGACTCCACGACAAACTGCAGACCGCAGTCGCTGAGGTCAGGCTGGCCAGCAAAGGAGGCAGGGCAGTCCCCATCAGTCACCCCCAAGGACAGCAGCACGGTTCCGTTTGGGAGGTTCTCGGGCACAGCCAGCGACACCGCAGACGCGGACGGCGCCTCGGCGACATCGCGGATGGTGACGACGAGGGCTGTGACATCGCCAGTGGCCCACGGGTGCGAGTCCCAGGCGCGAACCCGCACGTCGGCGAGAGTCTCGAGGTTCCGGTTGATGTTCCCTCCCCAGCCGTCGTACACATAGAGCATGTAGCCGCGGGCGTTCGAGAGCGGGAAACTGGGGCTGTCCTCCATGGGCGAGGGCGCCATGAGGCGTGCGTGCGTGCCGTTCTGGCTCAGAAGCACGCCGCCGTACTCCCAGTAGGTGAGGTAGCCGGAGTGCTGAGCCATGGGAAAGTTGGTGAACTGGAGGCCGACGTTCTGGCCCACCTTGGGCGTCACTGCCACCTCCACGAGGTCGGGAAGGCGCGACTGGGAAATCACCCCCGACCGCTCTGCGTCGGCCAGTTGCGTGATGCCCTCGCCGCCCTGGCCGGTCAGCGCCAGCTGCCTGAGGGGGTCTGAGTTGGCCGCCATTGCAAAGTACTTGGAGTCGTAGTCGGGCGGGGAGACGTCCACCGCCTCCCAAAGGAGGACGCGAACAGACGCCGAGGCCAGCACCGTGGAGAAGATGTCGTTTCCCCAGCCCTCGCCCGTCTTGATCATGGCTCCTGACCCGTGGTAGTCGGGCGCCCAGATCCGCACCAGTGAGCTGGACACCCCGAACACGACCGCGGCCTGCTCTGAAGTGCTCCAGAGGTCGTTGTCCGACTGTGCGCTGCCCACCGCCTCGAACGTGAACCCGGCGTTCGGGCCCGTGTCGGCGCGCACCAGCACCTTGGCGCGGCCCGGCGCCTTGCCCAGAGGGTGCCGCACCTCCGCGTACGAGGCCGTGCTCCCCTTGGCGTGCATCGTGCGCCAGCCACTGTCAAAGCTGGCGGGGGGCATGCGGGACACTCGGACTCTCACTTCGCCAAGGTGCGCCCGCTGCTGGAACGGCTCGCCGCTGAAGGCGCCGTTGGCGTACTCTGCGCCCCACCCGAGCCCGACGTTGATGATCGACCCGGACACGCCCCGCAGGCGACCTTGTGACGGCGCCCAGAGCCGCACGCTCTCTGACGAAACCGCCGCCACGACGCCACCGTAGCGGTTCCACCAGTAGTAGTCGTTGGCAAAGACTCCGCCAAAGGCTTGGAACTCGAAGCCGGCGTTGGGGCCGGACACAGCTCGCACAGTGACCCGCACGTCCATGGTGGCGGGTGAGGCGCCGAGGCCGTGCCGCAGCTCGCGGAACACGGCCCCCTCCGCCTGAGACCCCATCTTGAAGTAGCCCGAGTCAAAGCCCTCGGACTGGGCGCTGATGGCGGCGTAGAGCTTCGGCGTGGCTTCAAAGTCCAGCATGGCCGGGTCGTTCACGCCCAGCTGGCCGGTGCTCTTTCCCAGCTCCAGGGCGGCAAAGGCTCGCGGCTCCGAGCCCGACTGCAAGACGGTCGAAGTCCCGTTGGCAGCGTACTGTGCACGATCGAAGCCATACACCTCGGCCGAACGATTTGCCGTGTGTGGGAGCACCCGAAAGGCTTGCGCGCCCGCGCCGAGGTGCGTGGTCACCGGGAAAGGCGCGTCCCCGCGGGTGTTTTCCGCCAGCGACGCGGACTGCGACGAGCAGGGGAACAGCGTGGTGGCCTCCACAAACCCGCTGTCCTGGTCGGCGCCCACAGGAACGGTGCCGGGCGCTGCGCCCTTGCGCCCGACGGCGGCCCACGAGCCAAGGTCGATGCCCCGTGACGACGCCACGCCGATGCTGCGGAGCGCGCGAGTGACGTTTGCGTCGGACTCTGCGGAGCCGGTGACGGCCTCGACACGAACTTCGTCCATGTAGTTGTCGTAGCCCATCCACCACCCCACCGCCGCGGTGCCAGAGGCCAGGAAGGCGTCGGGGTTCGGGTCGGTGGCGGAGAACACCACCTCCCCCTCGAGAGCCAGCTCAAACGTGTGGCCGATAGCGGTCACCTCCACGTGCCGCCACGTGGCCGACTTGAGGTCGGACACTTTGAGCGGCCCGATGGCCGTGGCAATGCCGTTGCGCACCCTGGCCAGCGTGATGCAGTTGGTGGACACGTCGACGAAGAACCTGTAGTAGTTGCCAACACTGCGCCAGCGGACAGCAAAGGCCATGCCGTAGCGCGCCTGGTACACATCCAAGCTCATCTTGACGTTGGTCCAGGCATAGGCCCCGGCCTCGTCAATGAGGGCCCAGGAGATGCCCTGCTGGTAGGTGCTCGTGCAGCGCTCCACCGTCCACGACTCGTACATGGTGGTGGGCCGGTTGGGGTTTCCCCAGCCGTATCCGTATGCCCTGATGTTGGACGACTGGGTCACGTACGTGGGCGGCTGCCGCCTGTCCTTGTCGAGGTCGTTGTTGCTCCCCGTGGAGTTCCGGATCTGCTCGTCGAAGAGGAGGCGCCAGCGCGGGGCGACCGGCTGGGGCTCGCAGCAGACCACGCGACTCTCAGGCCAGGAGCGCGTCTCAGCAAGCGTGGGCGCGCGTCCGTTGAGCTCCTTGAACGAGGCGCAGACGTCGTCTGCGCTGAAGGCGCGCCCGACGGCGATCCATGAGTCGGCCTCGTCCCCCGTGGCGACGAACCCTTCCCCGTCCAGGTTCTGCCCGTAGTGCGGCCAGCCGTTCTTGTTGTCCCAGCCACCTCCTCTGCAGATGTGCTCCTTGAGGCACATGGTCTTGCCGCTGCCCTCGCACATGCTCTTCATCTCCTGCCACGTGGCTCCCGAGTAGAGCTGGAAGATGCCACGTCCGACGTCGCTCACGACGCGGCGATTGATGCCGGCCTGGAGGAAGGAGCTGTCAAAGTTGTCGGCGAACAGCAGCTGCTTGGGCGACGGCATGTCCCGCGCTGCCGCAAGCACAAAGTCGCCGGCGACGACGTCCTCCTCCAGGTAGCGCGCAAACTCGGTGCGCGACTCCACGGTGTCCATTGGGAAGCTCGCGTTCGCCTTGAGGCTGTACGTGGACGGGTCAATCACCGCAAGGGTGATGCCCGCCTGGCTGGGAACGGCCTCCACTCCATCGACGTCCAGGCGGGCGAGCGACGGCCTTGCGCGCTGCACGAAGAGCCTCTGGACGCGAGAGCCGATGCTTGTGCCGTCTTGGATGCGGCCAAAGGTGAAACGCACCCAGCGGGCGCTCACGGGGTCTTCGCGGTACACGAACTGTTCCCTGCCCGTGATCTGGTCCACGACCGCGCCGGGAGCCTCGCTCTCGCCGCGGGTGGCCCAAGTGGTGAAACCCGCCGAGGCAGAGGTGACCGACGTCTCGACCCGGAAAAAGTCCACCACCTTGCGGTCGCTGCCCGAGAGGTACGCGCCTGCCCTGTTGACCTCCCTCACGCTGCCCAGGTCCACCACAACGACCTGGTCCTGGCTGGTGTCGGCCCGACCGAAGATGAAGTCGGCTTCGCCGTTGAGAAGGTAGGGCTTGGGCTGCAAGGCGAGCAGGTTTGCCGTCATGAGATCCACGGCGGCGGCGTAGCGAGCTGCGGTCGACGAGGACGCCCCGCCGGCGCGCTCGATCACCTCGCTGGAGAAGCCCGTGTTGGACATGTCTGACTGGCTCAGCGCAGAGCTCACCGCCACGACCGTGGCGCCGTCTGCGTCGCGAGCAACCTGCGTCACCTGCTGTGAGGGCAGCTCGAACTCCACCACCGCGGCCCGAACCTGGGCGCCGCAGCTCTCCGAGCAATCGCCCACCTGTCCCAGCCTCGTCTTGCCTTCAGCGTTGCACCACGTCGGGTGAACCACCAGCCGCGTGTCCGAGGAGCCGAGGCTGGGCTCCCCTGCGGCAGAGGCCCACCAGTTGGTCCCCGCGGAAGTGGCAGCGAGTGCCGCCGGCACCGACTGTCCGGCTTCGGGCCCGTCTGCGAAGGCGTACGACGGCCCAGTGGTCGACTTGCGCTCGCCGCTGATCCAGGCGATGGTGCAATTGGACGCAAGCAAGGCGGCGACGCAGTCGAGCTCTCCCTGCGTGGCCACGGTGGCGAGGTGGCCGGTGACCCCCAGGAACGACTGCTGGCCAGCCAGCGTGCGCGCAGCCGCGTAGTCCATGGGCTGGCCGGTGGAGCCCTCGCCGGCGGTCACCGACCCGTCCTCGGCGTGCATGGCCACGGTGCGCTCCAGCTTGGCCACAAGCATGTACGTGCCGGACGCCTTGCAGAAGACAGGTGCGCGTGCCCCCTCCCTCAGCTCATCCACGGTCGCGCTGTCAATGTCAATGCTGATCGCGTCCCCTGGCGTCTGGGCAACGGTGACCTCCATCTGCACGTCGCCGGCCCCGAGCTTGGACCCCACGCTGGAGGCGGACACGGACCTCGACGTGGCTGCCTCGCCGTCCTCGCGCTGCAGCCGAAGCACGCCGTCCTCGTAAAGGGCAACGGCTCCCGGCCGGAGCACGCAAGCCACCTCCCGAAACAGCGTGGACCCTGCCGACATGGCTGAGAGGGCGTCGATGGACTTGCTCGCCAGCGCGAGCTTGGACACCTGCAGGCTGGTGAGCCGCTGCTGGTAGTGCCGGAAGTCGTTGAGCTCCGTGAAGGCAGAGGTGCTCTGGTGCCCAACGGCCCAGAAGTCGCGTGGCTCCGTCTTTGGCCCGTCGAACCGCCTCCGCGCGCCTGTCCAAGTGGCCGTGCAGGTCGCGACGCCGTCTACGTAGACCACCATCGTTCGCTCCTCGAGCACCACGGCGATGTGGTACCATCGCCCCAGGGCCAGCACGTCGGGCGGGTCGCACCCCTCATTGTTTGCTAGCGTCGTGGCCTGGCGCACGTGCAGCCGAGGCAGCGAAGGGCGAACCCAGATTGCCGGCTGTCTGTCGGCACTGCCCCCGATCACGCTCCCGTCGGGCTGCGTGTAGCTCAGCCCCGGGTTTCCCCCTCGGAAGAAGACTCCAGTGTAGTAGCCGAACACGCCAGTGATGCGGATATTGAACACGAAGCTCTCCTGGTCAGCGTACGGCAGGATCTTGCCGAGGTTGCGCGTGCGGTCGGATTTCCAGGACTTCTGCCCGTCGACCAACACCTGCGTGAAGGTGCTCGGCGGCTCGGAAAGGCCATCGTTGCGGTGAAGGTACACGAACTTGGACGACGAAGGGTCCAGCTCCAGCCTGACCTGCCCGTTGCACAGGGTGACCGTGGGTCTGCTGCCCGAGGAGGTGGTCGTTGCCGCGTTGATGCGCATGCGAAGGCGCTGAATCGAGGCCGGGCTGAACGTCTGCTTGGACGTGATTGTCATGCTGTCCTCCTGGAGCTGCAGCCCAAAGTCAGTGACTCCAGAAGCTCCCCCCGACGCCACAGCCGTGGCAGGAACGGTGCCAGCGATGCGAAGCCCCGCTGCAGAGGCGGTCACTGCAAGCGAGGACGTTGCTCCACGGAGGCTCCACGCGGCCAAAGAGGAGGTGGGCACGGCGAAGGCGCGAGAGACGCCCGACAGCGAGTACGCCGAAAGGCGCGGACACGCTCCATCTGAGCCGCCAGCGGAGCCACGGGTCAGCACGCGGATGTCGTCCACGAGCACCTCGGCCACCTGCTTGGGGGCGACGACGCCGAGGAAGACGACGAGGCTAGAGGGTGTGGGCACCCCGACTCCGTACTTGGCGCGCATGCGGTCCGCAACGGGCAACGTGAAGGTCTGCCACTCGTCGAACGCCACCTGGACCACTTCGTCGCACTGGCCAGCGTGCTTGGCGCCCCCAAAGCAGACGCGGTACGACGCGATGGAGCCGCAGCCCGCGCCGCTAACAAGGCAGGCGTCGTGCATGGGCATGGCGGAGGCCGCGACGCCGGCTGCCGTGCTGCCGCGGGAGTCCACAACTGCGAGCCAGAACGGCATCCCTGCGTAGAAGGGGGCATGCCTCACTCGGAGGGCAAGCGAAAGGACAGCGGTGCTGTCCAGCGCAGCGGAGCCTGTGCCGCCCACCAGCCGACGGCCCCAAGTCATGCCGGAGCGGCCAAGCGCGGTGCCGTCCCGCATCGCGGTCTCTAGCAGACCGGTCCAAATCGCGTCGACGGAGGCCTCGGTCGCAGCGGCAACGTCGGCCGCCGGGGTGTCCGGGTGGACCCGCAGCTTGGACGGCACCGTGCTGGTCCATGCGTGCGTCTCGGGCAGGAAAGACTCGCCGAGGCCCCACTTCCTGGCAAGGTAGAGCTCCACATTCACCCGCTCGGGCTCAGTGAGGATGCGGCGGTAGAAGAGAAGCTCCGCCACGTCGCAAGCGCTCGGTGAGTTCGCGCGGGCTAGGGTTCCGCCCAGGGCGAGCTGTGACGGCGAGGTCAGGCCAGACCGAAGGTTGGCCCTTGGCGAGCCGTCGCGCCACCAGCGAGTGAAGTCGTTGTCGGCCTGAGCGGTGCAGAGGACCCAGTTGGTCTGGTCGGACCCGAGCGCTTCGCGGTCGCCGATCCAGGTCGTTGCGTGCAGGCCGATCGTCGAGTAGTAGTGGCAGATGATGTAGCGCTCGAACCGGCCTTGCAGGATTTCGCGGTGCAGGCTGGTGCTGGTGCCAGGCGTGTAGCGGGCCAAGAGAAACACGGTCATGGGGCGGTCCAGTTGGAGGCTTGCCGTGTCGAACAGCATGGAGTCGTCTGACCCGTCGAACCGCACAACGGGTAAGCCAGCCTGTGCTCTGCTCACAAGCTTGGGCTGGCGGGACGTCTCTGGCGCGTAGGCGTCCACGCCGTTTCCAGACGAGTCGAGCCACCGCGGCAGTGCCTCGCCGTTGCGCTGCGGAGAGGCTGCGTTGGGCATCGCGTCAGCCTTGAGCCACAGAGCAGGGCCGGCCGGGATGCCTTCGCAACGCCGGACGAGGGACAGCCCTGTCATGAACAACCGGCCCTGCGTCACCATGGCCCCGTTACCGAAGCGGGCCACGACGGTTGTTGGGGCGGCCGACGCTGTGACCTCGATGTCGGCATGAACGAGTTCCCACACGCCGGTCTCAGCCGGGAAGCCAGCCGAAGGGCGTGACACCCTCCTCGTGGGAAGAGCCTCTCCGGCAGCATCAAAGGCTGCAAGGCCCAGGACGTCAGGACCCCCGTCAAACTTCACAGCGCCAAAGCCGTCGCTCTCGGCGAGCACCCACGCCGACACGCGGTACTCGACGGAATGTTGCGCACCGGGCCACACCTCGGCGGCCACAGCGTCGGTGCGGAGACCAACCACGTAATCTACAGCCTGTGCCGTGGTTGACGTTGACGCTGGGCCGAGAACGAGCACGGAGCCAGTGTTCAGCGGATCGGCCGGACTCGAGCCGGCAGCCGCACCTGGCAGCGGCCAGGACTCAACCGAGTGCCAACCTGTCGACGCTAGCGGCACTCCAGAGGCTCCGCTTGGCACCGCGGTCTGCGGGGCGAGGCCGTCGCGAAAGTCGCCGCCAATGAGCAATGGCGGGCAGCCAAGCGCGTCCCGGCCGTCGAAGCGGATGCGAAGGCCAAACTCGCCTGACCGCTTGCTTGCGGGGAGGGTTTGCCAGGTGGCTGCGCTGCTGCCTTGCGCCGACTCCCAGAGCCATGAAGCGCCGTCGTCGTCAGACTCGAACCCCTCGACGAATTTGTCTGCTCCGCTGACGCACGTGTCTGCAGAACGGAGCGTCTCGCCACCGTAGCAAACAAAGCCGGCCTCTACAGCGCAGGCAGACGAGCATCCGTCCCCGCTGGCCGCGTTGCCGTCGTCGCAAGTCTCTTGCCCGCCGCGAAAGCCGTCGCCGCACACAACTCTCTCGCCGCGGACACGAACACGACAGGCGCGAGGAGGACAGTTGAGCGTCGCCGTTCCGTTGCGCCCGCTGCTGTCACGCACGACTGTGTACAGTCCATCGAAGTCCTGTGGCAAACAGGGGCTCGCATTGTGGCGGCGGGGGAGGCGGGGGGGGGGGAGTGAGCGTGTGCCAAGCATGACGCAACGCTGACTCACCTGCAGCGCCCCGCGCCGACGAGCACGCGTCCCAACGTGCCCCTAAGCTGGGATACTCACCTCGTCGAGAGAAAGGCTGAACAACAAGCCGCCGATCGGACCAGAGAGAGATTTGAACACTCCATCAAGGAGGTCAGCTCGGCTCCTGGCGACCGACCACACCCGCACGTCGTCAACCAAACCTGTCAGCGGCGCGCCGACTTGTGTGCTGCGCCCCACGTACGCCTCTGGGCGCTGGTACTGGAGGGGCACGGGCATGGGTCCCTCGGCACGGAGCCGCCCGTCCCAATAGATGGCCGCGAGGCCGCTGGACGCGTTGAACACTGCTGCCAGGTGCATCCAACGATTCTGCGAACGACGCGAGCGCTCGCCGGGCGAATTGGGGGGATCAAGGTGGGCAAGCGAGGGTTCCACATCGGACAGCGGGCGGGAGGGGCAGGGCCACCCTTGGACTTGATGACCGGACAAATGCCAGGGCGCGCGGGGCAGCTGGCAGCCCATGAGCTCGCGGCCCTGTGGCTGGGAGCCATCATTCTGCAGCGACACAATTTGGCCAGCGCCGCATCCCGCCCGCTGTGCTGCTCGCTTGACCGAGCGCCGGGGGCCGTCCTGCCCTCGTGCTCTCTGGTAGGTCGGTTGGTGGGCGATGGCCGGCTTGCCTGCGCCATGCGCCCGCCCAAGGCCGCCCCTCTCTGGCAACGGCACTGACGACTGCCTGGCGCTGAGCGCAACCACGTGCGCGTGCTCCACGGAATCGGCAATAGCTCGGCTGGGACCCGAGTTCGGGGGGGCTGCTTGCCCATAGCAGGTGGCTGCTCACCTTTGCAAACGCCTCCGTCGTCCGCAGCACGCCGCGCTGCTCGGCCAGGGGTCGGTTGTCGACTACGAGCTCGGCTTTGCCTCCGTCCCGAAGTTGCAATGCAACTCTTGGGTGAAAGAAGCCTCCCCCGAAGTCCAGGACTGTCGAGTCCGAGGAGTCCACCACGAAGAGCCATGCCTCGAGCGTGAAGCCGCTGGCCCCGAACGTAGCGGGGGCGAGCGCCAAATGGTCGCCATCCTTGAGAAACACGGCCCCGTTCTGCTGGCCAAACGCGAACGGGAGCGCGGCGGCCCAGACAGCGACCGGAATCAGCCACAAGCGAAAGCACCGTGGCACCATGGCGTGCCAGGCCCACCAGCGCTCTTCGCCTCAGCGGAGCGGCGGCGGTGCCACAGATAAAGGCGGCTGTGCACCTGATGAGCGATCACCTGCAGCGCAGAGCAATCACGAGCCTGCGCGAGCGGGATGTCAGCGCTGGCGACGGCCACAGCAACAAAAAGACTCAGGATCACTCAGCCTTGACCATGCGTCGCTACAGTTCCTGATGGTCGGCGAACGCCCGCCACCGGATCCGATTCGTGATGGACGAAGGACGCAACAAAGCCAAGTCGAGCGAAAAGCAAAAAGGCGTGCCTCAACCAGGGATCGAACCTGAGACCTCGACATTACTAGTGTCGCGCTCTACCACTGAGCTATTAAGGCTGGCACGGATTGGCCTCACGGATTTTGGCATTCAGAATAAAGCTCTGAATGCATGCGACCCGGAACCGGACACAGCTTGATGCAGAGCGCGTTGATGGCAGCAATCAACGCCACAACAAGACTCCGGTGGGGTGCATCACGCTAGGTAGCGCTGTCTCTATATTTTTATCTGCCAAATCCGACCCTTGCGCCGTGTGCAACTCGCCTTAATAGCTCAGTGGTAGAGCGCGACACTAGTAATGTCGAGGTCTCAGGTTCGATCCCTGGTTGAGGCACGCTTATTTTTTCTCTCTAAAAAGCAACATGGCCCCGACTGCAGCGTTGTTTGATGCCTGCTCTTGTTTCCAGGACGGTTCCCAGTGCGAGAGCGAGAGGTGCGGTTGATGTGTTTCGCAAGACCCCACCCGACCAATGCAGCCTGGAAGCCACAGCCAGATTACACTGAAATTGCCCTGACCAGCTGACAATGGCGTTTTGGCGCGCCAGACGCGATCTTGTTTCCCGTTTCGCGCTGCTCTTTCGCAATCGCACGCAGAAAAAGAAAGCTCGACGCGGACCAACTAGTGCAACCACTATACCCAAAGCAGCGAGGTTATTTGCCACTTCAATTGAGGGAGACAGTTTAATTTCGATGCCGAGGCGAAGCGTCTTGACAGCATGGACTTCGTGGTGGAAAAGAAGGGCAAAAATAGTCCACAGCGAACGCCCCAAACACGACTGATGCAGATCAGGGTGCAGTGATTCTGATTTTGCGTGGAAAACCTTGACGCAGCTGGAAAAGCGGACTCGAGTGACGAAGAGAGCGGCAGCCGGGGGGCGGCGGGGGAACGCCTGCGGGGCGCGCGCCACACTCCCCGGAGTCGCACAGGGCGCGCTGCGGCTCCGACTGCGCGTGGCGCCGGCTCTCCCGGGGGCGGATCCGCGCGGCGGCCGCTCCGGGGCGCCCGGACGAGCCCGCCGCTCTCGCGCGAGGTCTCGTGGAGCGCGCGGCTGGTTCCCCGAGCGCGTGGTGCGTGTGGCGCCGCGCGAGAGAGGGCACGCCGGCGGACCCGTGCAGGCTGTGCATGCGCATTCGTCAACATCCAATCCACGCACAGTCGTCTACGGACAGCGCCGGCACACGCGCGGCGCACGTGCGGGCGTTCGCCGCCCCCGCAGCGCGACCTCGCGGCGCAAGACCGCCCCAGGCGGCCCCGCCAGCGCCGGCGCGTGCGGGAGTTGCAGTCGGGGCTCAGGCATCGGTCTTGCCCTTGGCGCCCTTGGCGCCCTTGGCACCGCCCTTGGCGGCGGCGGGCTTGCTGCGGACGGCCGACCAGGGGCGCATCGGGGGCGGGGAGGGGCGGTGAGGCGGGTCGCACGAGCGCGCCGCGAGCGCCCGCCCGGGCCGTGCGACCGAGGGCCGTCGAGCCGGAGGATTCCGACGCATCGCAAGACTCACGCCTTAGCGCCAGCGGCGCCGGCCTTGGCACCAGCCTTGGGGGCAGCGTCCTCTGCGGTGCGTCGGGCAGAGGGGCAGGCGCGCGCACACACACGGCAGAGGCGAGGGTCAACAAGTGTCCGCGGTCCCGAGCACGGGCGCGAATACGTGGCCGGTTCGATTGCGCCCGCGGCGCAGCGGCGCGAGAGCGGGGAGCGGCGCGCAGACGGCCCGGCGGCGGCGCGGCCCGACACTCACTCTTGCCGGGCATGTCTGGGGGAGTCTCGAGCTTGAGAGAGGGGAGTGCGCTCCGGGGGGGCGGCGGGGAGCAGCGGACGGTCGCTCTGCCGCGCGCGCGATCGACGGCGCTTCACTCCCCCCGAGGGGACCACGCGGCGGGCTCTGCCGTGAGGATGCGGTCGGTCCCGCGCGGAGGGGCGCGGGGAGCGTGCGGGCGTGCGGGCGGGCGGCGAGGGGACGCCTGCGGGGCGCGCGCCACACTCCCCGGAGTCGCACAGGGCGCGCTGCGGCGCCGACTGCGCGTGGCGCCGGCTCTCCCGGGGGCGGATCCGCGCGGCGGCCGCTCCGGGGCGCCCGGACGAGCCCGCCGCTCTCGCGCGAGGTCTCGTGGAGCGCGCGGCTGGTTCCCCGAGCGCGTGGTGCGTGTGGCGCCGCGCGAGAGAGGGCACGCCGGCGGACCCGTGCAGGCTGTGCATGCGCATTCGTCAACATCCAATCCACGCACAGTCGTCTACGGACAGCGCCGGCACACGCGCGGCGCACGTGCGGGCGTTCGCCGCCCCCGCAGCGCGACCTCGCGGCGCAAGACCGCCCCAGGCGGCCCCGCCAGCGCCGGCGCGTGCGGGAGTTGCAGTCAGGGCTCAGGCATCGGTCTTGCCCTTGCCGCCCTTGGCGCCCTTGGCACCGCCCTTGGCGGCGGCGGGCTTGCTGCGGACGGCCGACCAGGGGCGCATCGGGGGCGGGGAGGGGCGGTGAGGCGGGTCGCACGAGCGCGCCGCGAGCGCCCGCCCGGGCCGTGCGACCGAGGGCCGTCGAGCCGGAGGATTCCGACGCATCGCAAGACTCACGCCTTAGCGCCAGCGGCGCCGGCCTTGGCACCAGCCTTGGGGGCAGCGTCCTCTGCGGGGCGTCGGGCAGAGGGGCAGGCGCGCACACACACGGCAGAGGCGAGGGTCAACAAGTGTCCGCGGTCCCGAGCACGGGCGCGAATACGTGGCCGGTTCGATTGCGCCCGCGGCGCAGCGGCGCGAGAGCGGGGAGCGGCGCGCAGACGGCCCGGCGGCGGCGCGGCCCGACACTCACTCTTGCCGGGCATGTTTGGGGGAGTCTCGAGCTTGAGAGAGGGGAGTGCGCTCCGGGGGGGCGGCGGGGAGCAGCGGACGGTCGCTCTGCCGCGCGCGCGATCGACGGCGCTTCACTCCCCCCGAGGGGACCACGCGGCGGGCTCTGCTGTGGGGATGCGGTCGGCCCCGCGCGGAGGGGCGCGGGGAGCGTGCGGGCGTGCGGGCGGGCGGCGGGGGGACGCCTGCGGGGCGCGCGCCACACTCCCCGGAGTCGCACAGGGCGCGCTGCGGCTCCGACTGCGCGTGGCGCCGGCTCTCCCCAAGCGCGGATCCGCGTGGCGGCCGCTCCGGGGCGCCCGGACGAGCCCGCCGCTCTCGCGCGAGGTCTCGTGGAGCGCGCGGCTGGTTCCCCGAGCGCGTGGTGCGTGTGGCGCCGCGCGAGAGAGGGCACGCCGGCGGACCCGTGCAGGCTGTGCATGCGCATTCGTCAACATCCAATCCACGCACAGTCGTCTACGGACAGCGCCGGCACACGCGCGGCGCACGTGCGGGCGTTCGCCGCCCCCGCAGCGCGACCTCGCGGCGCAAGACCGCCCCAGGCGGCCCCGCCAGCGCCGGCGCGTGCGGGAGTTGCAGTCGGGGCTCAGGCATCGGTCTTGCCCTTGCCGCCCTTGGCGCCCTTGGCACCGCCCTTGGCGGCGGCGGGCTTGCTGCGGACGGCCGACCAGGGGCGCATCGGGGGCGGGGAGGGGCGGTGAGGCGGGTCGCACGAGCGCGCCGCGAGCGCCGGCCCGGGCCGTGCGACCGAGGGCCGTCGAGCCGGAGGATTCCGACGCATCGCAAGACTCACGCCTTAGCGCCAGCGGCGCCGGCCTTGGCACCAGCCTTGGGGGCAGCGTCCTCTGCGGTGCGTCGGGCAGAGGGGCAGGCGCGCACACACACGGCAGAGGCGAGGGTCAACAAGTGTCCGCGGTCCCGAGCACGGGCGCGAATACGTGGCCGGTTCGATTGCGCCCGCGGCGCAGCGGCGCGAGAGCGGGGAGCGGCGCGCAGACGGCCCGGCGGCGGCGCGGCCCGACACTCACTCTTGCCGGGCATGTTTGGGGGAGTCTCGAGCTTGAGAGAGGGGAGTGCGCTCCGGGGGGGCGGCGGGGAGCAGCGGACGGTCGCTCTGCCGCGCGCGCGATCGACGGCGCTTCACTCCCCCCGAGGGGACCACGCGGCGGGCTCTGCCGTGAGGATGCGGTCGGCCCCGCGCGGAGGGGCGCGGGGAGCGTGCGGGCGTGCGGGCGGGCGGCGAGGGGACGCCTGCGGGGCGCGCGCCACACTCCCCGGCGTCGCACAGGGCGCGCTGCGGCGCCGACTGCGCGTGGCGCCGGCTCTCCCCAAGCGCGGATCCGCGCGGCGGCCGCTCCGGGGCGCCCGGACGAGCCCGCCGCTCTCGCGCGAGGTCTCGTGGAGCGCGCGGCTGGTTCCCCGAGCGCGTGGTGCGTGTGGCGCCGCGCGAGAGAGGGCACGCCGGCGGACCCGTGCAGGCTGTGCATGCGCATTCGTCAACATCCAATCCACGCACAGTCGTCTACGGACAGCGCCGGCACACGCGCGGCGCACGTGCGGGCGTTCGCCGCCCCCGCAGCGCGACCTCGCGGCGCAAGACCGCCCCAGGCGGCCCCGCCAGCGCCGGCGCGTGCGGGAGTTGCAGTCGGGGCTCAGGCATCGGTCTTGCCCTTGCCGCCCTTGGCACCGCCCTTGGCGGCGGCGGGCTTGCTGCGGACGGCCGACCAGGGGCGCATCGGGGGCGGGGAGGGGCGGTGAGGCGGGTCGCACGAGCGCGCCGCGAGCGCCCGCCCGGGCCGTGCGACCGAGGGCCGTCGAGCCGGAGGATTCCGACGCATCGCAAGACTCACGCCTTAGCGCCAGCGGCGCCGGCCTTGGCACCAGCCTTGGGGGCAGCGTCCTCTGCGGTGCGTCGGGCAGAGGGGCAGGCGCGCACACACACGGCAGAGGCGAGGGTCAACAAGTGTCCGCGGTCCCGAGCACGGGCGCGAATACGTGGCCGGTTCGATTGCGCCCGCGGCGCAGCGGCGCGAGAGCGGGGAGCGGCGCGCAGACGGCCCGGCGGCGGCGCGGCCCGACACTCACTCTTGCCGGGCATGTTTGGGGGAGTCTCGAGCTTGAGAGAGGGGAGTGCGCTCCGGGGGGGCGGCGGGGAGCAGCGGACGGTCGCTCTGCCGCGCGCGCGATCGACGGCGCTTCACTCCCCCCGAGGGGACCACGCGGCGGGCTCTGCCGTGAGGATGCGGTCGGTCCCGCGCGGAGGGGCGCGGGGAGCGTGCGGGCGTGCGGGCGGGCGGCGAGGGGACGCCTGCGGGGCGCGCGCCACACTCCCCGGAGTCGCACAGGGCGCGCTGCGGCGCCGACTGCGCGTGGCGCCGGCTCTCCCGGGGGCGGATCCGCGCGGCGGCCGCTCCGGGGCGCCCGGACGAGCCCGCCGCTCTCGCGCGAGGTCTCGTGGAGCGCGCGGCTGGTTCCCCGAGCGCGTGGTGCGTGTGGCGCCGCGCGAGAGAGGGCACGCCGGCGGACCCGTGCAGGCTGTGCATGCGCATTCGTCAACATCCAATCCACGCACAGTCGTCTACGGACAGCGCCGGCACACGCGCGGCGCACGTGCGGGCGTTCGCCGCCCCCGCAGCGCGACCTCGCGGCGCAAGACCGCCCCAGGCGGCCCCGCCAGCGCCGGCGCGTGCGGGAGTTGCAGTCAGGGCTCAGGCATCGGTCTTGCCCTTGCCGCCCTTGGCGCCCTTGGCACCGCCCTTGGCGGCGGCGGGCTTGCTGCGGACGGCCGACCAGGGGCGCATCGGGGGCGGGGAGGGGCGGTGAGGCGGGTCGCACGAGCGCGCCGCGAGCGCCCGCCCGGGCCGTGCGACCGAGGGCCGTCGAGCCGGAGGATTCCGACGCATCGCAAGACTCACGCCTTAGCGCCAGCGGCGCCGGCCTTGGCACCAGCCTTGGGGGCAGCGTCCTCTGCGGGGCGTCGGGCAGAGGGGCAGGCGCGCACACACACGGCAGAGGCGAGGGTCAACAAGTGTCCGCGGTCCCGAGCACGGGGGCGAATACGTGGCCGGCCCGATTGCGCCCGCGGCGCAGCGGCGCGAGAGCGGGGAGCGGCGCGCAGACGGCCCGGCGGCGGCGCGGCCCGACACTCACTCTTGCCGGGCATGTTTGGGGGAGTCTCGAGCTTGAGAGAGGGGAGTGCGCTCCGGGGGGGCGGCGGGGAGCAGCGGACGGTCGCTCTGCCGCGCGCGCGATCGACGGCGCTTCACTCCCCCCGAGGGGACCACGCGGCGGGCTCTGCTGTGGGGATGCGGTCGGCCCCGCGCGGAGGGGCGCGCGGAGCGTGCGGGCGTGCGGGCGGGCGGCGGGGGAACGCCTGCGGGGCGCGCGCCACACTCCCCGGCGTCGCACAGGGCGCGCTGCGGCTCCGACTGCGCGTGGCGCCGGCTCTCCCCAAGCGCGGATCCGCGTGGCGGCCGCTCCGGGGCGCCCGGACGAGCCCGCCGCTCTCGCGCGAGGTCTCGTGGGGCGCGCAGTTGGTTCCCCGAGCGCGTGGTGCGTGTGGCGCCGCGCGAGAGAGGGCACGCCGGCGGACCCGTGCAGGCTGTGCATGCGCATTCGTCAACATCCAATCCACGCACAGTCGTCTACGGACAGCGCCGGCACACGCGCGGCGCACGTGCGGGCGTTCGCCGCCCCCGCAGCGCGACCTCGCGGCGCAAGACCGCCCCAGGCGGCCCCGCCAGCGCCGGCGCGTGCGGGAGTTGCAGTCGGGGCTCAGGCATCGGTCTTGCCCTTGCCGCCCTTGGCGCCCTTGGCACCGCCCTTGGCGGCGGCGGGCTTGCTGCGGACGGCCGACCAGGGGCGCATCGGGGGCGGGGCGGGGCGGGGCGGTGAGGCGGGTCGCACGAGCGCGCCGCGAGCGCCCGCCCGGGCCGTGCGACCGAGGGCCGTCGAGCCGGAGGATTCCGACGCATCGCAAGACTCACGCCTTAGCGCCAGCGGCGCCGGCCTTGGCACCAGCCTTGGGGGCAGCGTCCTCTGCGGGGCGTCGGGCAGAGGGGCAGGCGCGCACACACACGGCAGAGGCGAGGGTCAACAAGTGTCCGCGGTCCCGAGCACGGGGGCGAATACGTGGCCGGCCCGATTGCGCCCGCGGCGCAGCGGCGCGAGAGCGGGGAGCGGCGCGCAGACGGCCCGGCGGCGGCGCGGCCCGACACTCACTCTTGCCGGGCATGTCTGGGGGAGTCTCGAGCTTGAGAGAGGGGAGTGCGCTCCGGGGGGGCGGCGGGGAGCAGCGGACGGTCGCTCTGCCGCGCGCGCGATCGACGGCGCTTCACTCCCCCCGAGGGGACCACGCGGCGGGCTCTGCTGTGGGGATGCGGTCGGCCCCGCGCGGAGGGGCGCGGCGAGCGTGCGGGCGTGCAGGCGGGCGGCGGGGGGACGCCTGCGGGGCGCGCGCCACACTCCCCGGAGTCGCACAGGGCGCGCTGCGGCTCCGACTGCGCGTGGCGCCGGCTCTCCCCAAGCGCGGATCCGCGTGGCGGCCGCTCCGGGGCGCCCGGACGAGCCCGCCGCTCTCGCGCGAGGTCTCGTGGGGCGCGCAGTTGGTTCCCCGAGCGCGTGGTGCGTGTGGCGCCGCGCGAGAGAGGGCACGCCGGCGGACCCGTGCAGGCTGTGCATGCGCATTCGTCAACATCCAATCCACGCACAGTCGTCTACGGACAGCGCCGGCACACGCGCGGCGCACGTGCGGGCGTTCGCCGCCCCCGCAGCGCGACCTCGCGGCGCAAGACCGCCCCAGGCGGCCCCGCCAGCGCCGGCGCGTGCGGGAGTTGCAGTCGGGGCTCAGGCATCGGTCTTGCCCTTGCCGCCCTTGGCGCCCTTGGCACCGCCCTTGGCGGCGGCGGGCTTGCTGCGGACGGCCGACCAGGGGCGCATCGGGGGCGGGGCGGGGCGGGGCGGTGAGGCGGGTCGCACGAGCGCGCCGCGAGCGCCCGCCCGGGCCGTGCGACCGAGGGCCGTCGAGCCGGAGGATTCCGACGCATCGCAAGACTCACGCCTTAGCGCCAGCGGCGCCGGCCTTGGCACCAGCCTTGGGGGCAGCGTCCTCTGCGGGGCGTCGGGCAGAGGGGCAGGCGCGCACACACACGGCAGAGGCGAGGGTCAACAAGTGTCCGCGGTCCCGAGCACGGGGGCGAATACGTGGCCGGCCCGATTGCGCCCGCGGCGCAGCGGCGCGAGAGCGGGGAGCGGCGCGCAGACGGCCCGGCGGCGGCGCGGCCCGACACTCACTCTTGCCGGGCATGTTTGGGGGAGTCTCGAGCTTGAGAGAGGGGAGTGCGCTCCGGGGGGGCGGCGGGGAGCAGCGGACGGTCGCTCTGCCGCGCGCGCGATCGACGGCGCTTCACTCCCCCCGAGGGGACCACGCGGCGGGCTCTGCTGTGGGGATGCGGTCGGCCCCGCGCGGAGGGGCGCGGCGAGCGTGCGGGCGTGCGGGCGGGCGAGGGTGGGCGGTGGGGGAATCGACCAAAAAGGCGTGCCTCAACCAGGGATCGAACCTGAGACCTCGACATTACTAGTGTCGCGCTCTACCACTGAGCTATTAAGGCTGGCACAATAAGTTGTTGATTTTTGAATCTAGAATAGCTGAGACAAGAATTGCCCTCCATGGGCGTCTTGGCAACACATGTCAGCTTGCCGGGCTCTTCCGAAGGCAGACTTCTCCGGGTCAAGTCTTGCCATTCCTCGCATGGTTCGTTCGCCCTTGGCCATGAAGTTGCTCATTTTCCCATTGTCAGTTTTCCTCTGTGCTGACATCGGATCGCGAGTTTTTCCGCACCCGATGGTCAGAGCATTCAAGAGGTGCCCAAGCGGTGCATATTCTGAAGCTATGTTGGACTGGCTGGAGGGCAAGGAACGAACCGTATGCTGTTCAGTGTGTTCACGAGAGTCCAACAAGTAGTCGCCTCGCGCTGAACGCTCGGGTGCGAGAGGGACGGTTTCTGAGCAGCGCGCATCAGTAAACTCGAGCGTGAGAGACGAGAGCGTTCGAGCGTGCGGAGCTTTCGGCCAGGGACTCGGCGCTGAGGGTGAGCCAGCCGCTGGCCTCTGCGCCAGCCGCCATCCACGTCGCATGGCGCCCCTTCCGTGCTCGCGCGCAAGCTGACCATATTCCGGGGCGGGCGTGCTCGCGCATCGCGAGACAAGTCTACGCTGGCGCCAACATTTCGCGCGCTCTGCTGCCGTCACGTGCTGTCAAACCAGACCTTCTGCAATGGAGCACCCAGCTCCCGGAGCCCTTGACCTTGTGCTGCGCCCTCGGCTTTGCTAAAAGCAAACGCTCGAGGAAAGCTGCACAACCGCAAGGGACACCGGCGGCCGTCCTCTCGGCGTCCCACGGGTCGCTCCAGGCGCTCGCTTGAGCAACGATGTTCTTTTCCGCGCTGTGCGGCATTGCGCTGGCGGCCTCGGCGGCCTGGGCTGCGCCAGCTGTCACGACTCTCTCCCCGGCCAACGGAGCCTTGGGGGTTCACCCGCTGGCCCAGGTCTCCATAACGTTTGACAGCGCTGTGGAGGCTGGGCAGGCGAGGCTGCTGGAGCTTCGGCGAAAGTCGGACGGCCACGTCCTCAGCGCCGTTGCCGCAGCATCGTCGTTCGTTTCCATTGAGGGCGCCGCTGCCGTCATTGCCTTCCCATCCCGCCAGGTGGTGTCCGGGGCGGTCTATGTGACGGTCGAGGCGGGCGCCTTCGTGTCCAAGACGGACCAGAGCGCGTTTGCGGGCGTGGCTGACCGCTCGTGGTGGTTCGAACTTCAAGGTGAGACTCGGGTTCGACCTTGGCTGTTCTCGCGAGCCCGCTCCCGTTGTCGGTGTGGGCGCGCTGTGCGGGTTGTGGCGCGTTGTAGCCTGCGGCTCGGGTGCCTCAGGCTCTTGCGGGTTGGATGCTGAGGACTGGGGCAATCTGGCCTGCACGAGACGCGGCTGGCGTTGCGCGCTCTGTCTCTCGCCGCCTTCGCAGCGGGGCTCGGATGTGCGTCGATGATGCGGGGCCAGGACGAGCCTCAGGCCCAGAGTGGGCTTCACTCCGTGAACATCAGCCAGTCGGAGCAAGCGACGACCTATTGCGACATGCGGTTCGATGGTGAGCCAGCCCTTGCTCGCCTTGCTCGCGATGTTGAAGCAGCGAACTGCAACAGCGAACAACGGCCATCGAACCCTGCCGCTGAACAGCCAGCCATCCTGCGGCCCCGCCCCGCCCCGCCCCGCTGGCCGGCCACCCATGCCCCGCCACCCCGTCGCCTCCCCGGCGCGTCCGCAGGTGCCTACACCCTGATCGGCTACACCGACTCGGCCATGGGCGGCGACCTGACGTCCGCGCGCGGCTCCTTCAACGCCAGCATGCGCACCGGGTCCGCCACCGTGGGCGACGCCCGCAGCCTGGTTCGCGCCTCGAGCGCGCTCGCCTTCTCGCTGTCGGCCACCTCGGCCAACAGCGCCTCGTCTGCCATGGGCGGCGGCGTGTCCGACTACTCGCACGCCTTCCGCATGAGCATCCCCAAGCCCGGCGCCCAGCAGCTGACGCTGGCGGCCACGTGCTCGGCCAACGCCGTGGAGAACGACTCGGACCGCTTCGGTAGCGACCTCATGTCCGTCGCCTTCCCCTCGGACCACAGCGACCCGGCTGGCGCTTGCGCTGCCGCGTGCTGCGGGCACGCGCAGTGCGCTTCCTGGTCCATGTCCACCCGCGAGGACTCGTCCTTTGGCGCGTGCAACGTCGGCGACAAGTGCTGCTATCTCAAGAGCACCGCCGGCTCCCAGGGCTACAAGGCCGGCGGCAAGTCTGGCACCGTGACGCGCACCAACAAGGACTGCTCCGACGCCTCCTTCGCCCCCACCACGGTGGACTGCCTGCCCGGCGCGGACGCCGACCAGTGCGGCGCCGTGTCGCTGCCCCCGCGCATGCTCACCGGGGCCGCCACCATGGCCGTGGCCGGCGGCACCTCCTACGGCGCCGTGGCACGCGTGTCGGACGCCTCCGCCGCCACCTGCAGCGTGGGCCCGCTCGGTCTGGACGGCTACGCGGCCCTCATGCTGCGCGCCGACGGCTCGTCCACCCTGCGCTCCGCCATCAGCCCCGCCGGCGGCGGGGGCAGCGCGACCACCGTCAACGCCCAGTCGGCCGCGGTGTGGGCCTTCGCGGAGCGCCGCTACAAGTCCTGCGCCGACGCGCTGAGCACGGTCCGCTCCGGCGACCTGCTCGGCTGGTGGTCCATGGCCTCCACCCGCGCCGGGGACGGCAAGATCCGCGACCTGTCCGGTAACGGCCGCGACCTCGTGCCCGCGGACATGGCCCGCACCGCCTCTGGCGGCCTGGGCGCTCTGTCCCTTGACGGCACAGCCAGCCGCGCGGACGGCGCGGCCGGCTCCGGCCCCGAGGCCCTCCGCGGCGACAAGGCGTCCACCGTGTGCGCGTGGGTGCGCTGGGAGGCGTCGTCCTGGGGCACCGCGGCCGCGCCCATCTTCTCGCTCAGCAGCCCGCGCACCGTGCGCACCAACCAGGGCTTCAGCTTCGTTGCGCCGGGCGGCAGGCCCGGCCTCGGCTTCCAGGGCGTGCGCGTGCTGACGCGCGACTCCGTCCTGTCCCCGCTCACGTGGCACCACGTGTGCGCGTCCCGCACTGGCTCCGGCGCCAAGCTGGCCAACACTCGCGTGTGGGTGGACGGCGCCATGGTGTCGGCCCTCAAGCTTGACTCGGACGCGGCCATCGCGGGCTCGCCGGACGAGACCGCTGCCGTCGACGTGATCCCGGCCCCCGTGGCCGTTGGCGTGCTGGCCAACGCGGCCACCGGCACGGCGGCCTACTGGAACGGGTTCGTGCGCGACGTGCGCCTGTACTCGCGGTCCCTGTCCACGGCAGAGGTGCGCGACGTGATGACCTTCGACGGCGTGTCCGCCACCGTGATGGCCTCCGCCGTGTCGGCCGAGCGCCAGCTCATCGGCGAGTGGGACTTCGACGCCACCGGCGCCCCCAGCACGTCCAAGTCCGCGGGCGCTCGCGACGTGGTTGGCAGCAACGACTGTTCACTCGAGGGCACGGCCAAGGTGGTGGACGGCGCGCTGGTGCTGGATGGGCAAGGCCACGCCAAGTGCGGGGCTGTGCCCAAATCGCTGAGCTCCTACTCGCTGGAGGTGACCCTGACGCTCTCCGACTTGGTGCAGCGCGGCGGCGGCGCGATGACCGTCGCCAATGACGCCGCCGACTCGTTCTTCGACTCGCTGGTGTACGGCGAGTCCCGCTCTGGGGAGTGGGTCGACAGCTCGGACCTCGCGCAGCGCACTTCCAACCTGCAGCCGCCGCCTGAGACGGCGTCCCCCACGGACGTGATCCACATGGTGATGACGGTGGCCTCCAACGGCGTCCGCGCCATCTACCGCAACGGCGCCCGCATCACGCAGCACACTGCCAGCCTTCAGGCGTACACGGCCGGCACGACGGCCGTGCTCTTCGGCTGCCGCCACGAGGACTGCTCGTCCACGGGCACGGTGACCACGAAGCGGCTCAAGGGCCGCATCCTGCACGCCCGGCTCTACCAGTCGGCGCTCTCGGAGGCCGAGGTGCGCGCCGTGTACGCGACCGGGACCAAGGGCGTGGCGCGCGTGCCCCCCTCGATGCGGTCGGGCGAGCGCACGCTGGTGCTCCCGCCCGGCGACTCCACCCCTGTGACCGTGACGGCCAAGTGCGACATGGACGCGATGGGGGGCGGCTGGACCCGCTTCTGGTGGTTGGGCCCCGAGCAGACCTCCTGGCCCTTGGGCAAGAGCGACGTGCTGGGCGGCACCTTCGGCTCCTGCTCCGCCGACGCGAAGTACTGCTTCGGCAAGATGCCCTCGGACATCCGCGAGGACCGCGCGCAGCTGCTGGCCCGCGACTCCACGGGCACCGCGTACGTGTGGGACTTTGACCCCGACAACGAGGTGGCCCATGCGGCCTGGGAGGCGTTCAGCCAGGGCAAGGAGACCGCGTACGATGGCACCAGCGGCACCGTCACCTGGAACCCGTCGGCCGTTCTCGGCGGCGCCTTCCACGGCCGGGACCAAACGTACTTTGTGTACCGCTACTCCAACGGCGTGCGCTCCTTCCTGCTTGACGACGACCAGTGCTCGTGCTTCAGCACGCTCGAGGCCGGCTACACTCTTTGCCGCGGCCCGGATGATCTTGGAAACGTGGAAGGCTCCCTGGGGGCTGACAAGCTCAACGGCGAGGGCTGCACAAGCCCCGGCTTCTCCACCAGCGTGGAGCTCTTCGTGCGTGAGCGACCCTCCACCGAGTCGGCCGCCGTGGGCATGCAGGGCTCGATTGTGTTCGTGCGCGAGTCTGAGCCGGTGGTGCGCGTGCCCGTCCAACGCTCTGGCCCGCTGACGGAAGCAGTCGCCGTGTCGTACATGACAGTTGATTCCACGGGCGTGGCCGGCACCAACTACGTGGCTGTCCGTGGTCGCGTGACCTGGGAGGCTGGCGAGGGCGGCTCCAAGTCGATCATCGTGCCGATCAAGGTGGATACCTCCCTCGGCGCGTCGGACAAGACCTTCTCTGTGAAGCTGCTGGCGCCGGAGCACGCCATGCTGTCAACGGCGGCCGCTGTGACCACCGTGTCCATCCGCGTCGAGCGCACTGGCGTCTCCGGCACGCCTGGCCCACTGTCCTTCAAGCAGGAGGGCGGCTCGGCGGACGTGCAGCTGAACATCGCGGCCCAGGCCAAGGGCGGCCGCGCCTTTTCGTCCGGCGCCGACTCGGCAGCGGGTTCGTGGTTTTCGGCGGCCGCAGTCATCGATGGCGACTACGGCCAGCTGCAGGCCTTCCGCCCCGACCCTGCGGCACCTTTCGCGGGTGCTGGCTCTACCACGTCACCCGCCACGCCCTTCGTGGGCGTCGTCTTTCCGAAGAGCACGCTCATCGACAACGTGGCTTTCGGGCGCGACAACACGGGTGTGCACGCCAACCACTGGCGAGGCGAGGTCGCGGTGGAGGTCACTGTCGACGCTGCACCAAGCGCCTCCACGCTGCAGGGCGAGTGGACGCTGGTGGACACGATCACAATGACGTCGCCGCTGCGTCGCCTGTACTCCTTCAACTCCCCCACGGAGGCCACGGCCCTGCGGCTGCGCCTGATCAACTCCACCAGCGAGGTGGTAATCATTGACGAGCTCGAGGTGTACGAGGCGGGCGCGGTGCCCAGCCTGTCGGCCGGCATGCTGGCCCAGTACACGTTCGAGGAGGCAACGGTGGCCGACCCCTCCAAGGTGGTGGACACGTCCGGCAACGGCAACGACGCCCTGGTGAACGGCCTGGTCACGTTCGGAGCCGAAGGCTCCTTCCCGGCTGCGCGCTTCCCGAAGCGCGCCTCCGACACGGCCGTGCCTGCGTACCTCGAGGTGCCGGCGCTGAAGAGCTTCGCTTGGAATCAGGCCTTCACCGCCTCCGTGCTTGTGAAGCGCGTGGGCTCTGGCGGGTTCGCCGGCGTGCTCGGCAACGGCCACGGAGTGGAGGGCTCGTTCGAGATCCGCATGACCCCTTTCAGCGGGGGCCAGGAGGTGGGCGTGAGCGTGAACACCGTCGGCGGGCACAACTCGGGCGAGTTCGTGCTTCGCGGGCAGGCCGGGTCTGTCGGCGACTGGCACCACATCGTGCTGACGTACGGCAACAACGCCACATCGCTCTGGATTGACGGCGAGGAACTGATCAAGTCCGTGTCGGGCACCGTGGTGCGCGTTGACCAGCCGCTCTTCATCGGTGTGTCGGGCAACCCGAACAAGCCAGAGGGAGCCCGAGCCAAGACGCCGCTTCCCGTCGCCGCAGCAGAGGGTCTGGACGGGTTCGTCTCGGACGTGAGAATCTACAACAAGACGTTTGCGAGCGTTGATGTGGCTGAGCTGTGGCGCGGCTTTGCCAGCCAGATCAAGCGCGAAGGTATGGTGGCGTGGTGGCGGCTGGCAGAGTCGAGCGGCAGTGTCGTCGTGGATGACTCCGGCAACAGCATGACAGGCGCAACTTCGCTCTCTGGCACCGGCTGGGGCCAGGGCGGGCTCGTGCTTGACGGCACAACGGGTAGTGCCTCGTCGTCCAGCGCGCTCACGTCTCTGCGCGGCGATGCCGCCTTCAGTGTGTGCGCCTGGGTGTTCCCTGGCCGCACTGCCTACTCCACGGACCTTGACAGCGTGGAGCACATCGTAGGCCTGGACGGCACTGGTGTTGACTCCTGGTTCGTGATGTCGCTTCGCAGGGGCGTGCCTGCGCTCGAGTTTGGGGGCAAGACGCGCGTGGAGCACCAAACCGGCGTGCAGCTGGCTCTCGGGCAGTGGAGCCACGTGTGCTTCTCCAAGTCACCGGGCCCGAAGACGGCCACCGGCGGTGCTGCGAGTCCCACGCGGCTCTTTGTGAACGGCGCAGAGGCGGCTGTCCGGCTCTCGTACTCGGCACTGGACGGCGTGAGCTTTGGTGCGGCCAACGCGGCGCCCGAGCTTGCCACGACGAACAAGCTGGCTGTTGGTGCCATTGGCGGTGCAGGGTTCTTCAAGGGCGTCGTGGCGGACGTCCGCGTGTTCTCCGTGGCCATCACCCAGAGGCAGGTGTCCACTGCCTACAACGGCGGGCGGTTGCTGTCGTGGCGCCTGAACGAGGGCCAGGGCGACACCGTGTTCAGCGAGGACGGCGAGACAACTGGGGTGTCTGGCTCCCTCACTGGCTCGACCAGCAGCTGGAGCGGGACGCTGCTGTCGTTCAGCTCGCGAGGAGACGGCATCCAGAGCGCGGGCTCTTCAGTGGGGATTGCGGGCGACGCCACGCTGTCGCTGTGTGCGTGGCTGTTCTACACTCCCAGCGCCTGGCCGTCAGCCTCGGCGGCCACAGGCTCCAACGGAGTGGTGGAGGTGGCAGGCTTTGCGCCCACTGTGGTATCGAGCGGCAGCGGCGGGACCACGGCCGCTAGCATGACGACTCCCAACACTGGCTTCGTGCTGTCAGTCGTGAACGGCCTGCCTGCCGTGGACTTTGGCGGCGGCGTGTTCGTGGTGGCGGACGGCGCTGCCACGTTGCTGCCCCGGCGTTGGTCGCAGGTTTGCGCGGTGAAGTCTCCCGGTGCCAAGTCGACCACGACGAAGTTGTACATCGACGGCTCGCTCGTGCCCACGAAGCTCTCAGACATGAGCGGTGTGTCCGGTGGCCTGAACAGTGCTGTGCTGGAGGCGCAGCCCAACATCCGCTCGTCGCCGCTGCGTGTGGCAACCGTGACGCCCACGGACTCCCTCACTTCGGCAATGCGGCCGTCCTTCGTCGGCGTGGTTGACACGGTCAGCCTTTACCGCCGCGCGCTCGACCTGGCGGGCGTGAGCGCGATCAACTTTGCTTCCAAGTTCGACCACGTGCGCGACTACGCTCTCAAGCTACACGGCACCGACGAGCACGCTACCATCTCTCCGTTCCTCTGGGGAGGCAGCGACATCACTGTGGAGATGTGGGCGTTTTGCCAAGACCCGTCCCAGTTTTCGCAGACGCTCTTTGACTTCGGCAGCTCGGCCACGAGCGCTCGCGTCACCGCGTACCTGGCCCAGGAGTACCCGTACAAGCTGCGCGTTTCGGTGCAGAACTCTGGCACCGACGAGGTGTCCACGGTTGAGTCGACCTCGGGCTTCTCTGGTGGCCGCTGGCTGCACGTGGCATTCACCCAGTCGGGCAGCACCGGCACCATCTACCTGGATGGCGTGGCCGCGCGGGCAGGGCCGGTGCCGCAGCTGGTGTCGGCAGTGCGCGCGAAGATGCTGCTCGGCAAGTCCATCGCGCTGGGCCAGTCGAGCTTCTACGGCAAGCTGGACGAGGTGCGCATCTGGTCGGTGGCCCGGACAGCGGCGGAGATCGCTGCAGGCGCCTCCTTCTTCCCCTTCCCGACGCTCGCTCAGGCCGACGAGATGAAGCTGCAGGCGTATCTGCCATTCGACATCGTGCACTCGAGCCCGCACCACGACGAGGTGCTTCTCAAGGGCGCGTCGCCAGCCAAGGACCAGTCCGGCCACGGTCGCGACGCCACTGTTGTGTGCGAGGACCCGGATGCCGCCTCGGCCGGCAGCAGCACGTCGAGCTCAACCCAAGGCGGCGAGTTTGCGCGCACCTGTGTCGTGGCCTCGCCCCGCTCGTCCACGCGGTCGCTCTGCAACAACGGCTTCCGTGAGGTCGGCGAGGAGTGCGACGACGGCAACACCGTGTCTGGCGACGGCTGCAGCAGCACGTGCAGCATCGAGTCCGGGTGGGTGTGCGAGCACGAGGACTTCAGTGCTGCCGACGTGTGTCTCCAGGGCACGACTATCGCCATGGACGGCTTCGAGAGCGCTGGCAACCCCGCGGGCATGCCCACGGCGCCCGTGTGGAGCCCGTCGCGCGGCAGCGAGGGCACTTGGACACTGGGCAGCGCCTACGCCTACAGCGGCAGCACTGGCCTGCGCATCGTGCAGAAGGACTCGTCAACGAGCGAAACGGGCTGGATCACCTTTGGCCAGACCGTGGTTTCGGGGATCAAGCCGGGAGTCTTCCTGAAGCTCCGCTACAACGTGCGCAAGGCAGACTTCACCAAGCCAGCGGCCCCTCTGGTCGTGCAGCTCACGGGCGGCGCGGAGAACCCTGCACCCACCACTTGCATGTCTCCGAGCGGGTGCGGCACGTCGCAGGTGTACAGTATTTGCGTCAACGCGGGGGCCCTGAGCGGGTGCGATGAGCGGGTGTCCAGCAACTCCGAGGTGTGGAGCAGCCTTCACACCAACATTGGCCACAAGTTCACCTCCAAGTACGGAACACAGGACGCCCCTTCCAGTGTGCGCGTGCGTCTGATGGCCGTGGCAGACGACACGGAGACGGAGGTGTGGGTGGACGACTTGCGCATTGTGAGCACGAGCAAGCAAGAGACTTGCGGGGCCATTGAGGCCAAGTCGGTCGGGGCAGTTGCCATCACCAAGTCTGGAATCGCCAAGTTTGTGCGCTTCCCCGTGATTCCATCGGCCCCGAGCTACACGGTGGCACCGAACTGGCACACGGAGGTGGACGACTTCCCGACGGATCAGTTCACCGTTTCGTTCTGGGCCAAGTCCGTTGGCTATTACCACACAGGTGGCAGCACCCAAACGAAGTATCTGTTCCACATCAAGGGGCCGAACAACTTCAACCTGGCCACCATCTACGCGTACCGTGACGACCTTTACGTGACTGTGATGGACTACAGCTACGGCTACACCTACAACTACTGGCAGCCGTCGTCCACGTCCGAGCCCACTTGGACCCACGTGGCCCTGACGTTCAACACCAGGGAGTCGTCATGCGCTACCCGTACCATGGTGTACATAGACGGCATCCTCAGGAGCAACTACTGCTATGGAAATGGGGAGGCGCTCACCCGCAGCGCCAAGATTCTTCTGAACGCCAGGTGGTACTCATCCACCTACGCTGACTCGTATGCCAACCCCAGCTACACCGACTACACTGGAATGTCCATGGCAGAGTTTGCCATCTTCGACACGGCGCTCGACCCAACGAGCATCGCGACGCTG